>OZ004600.1:47455026-47676987 GCA_963924605.1 Malthinus seriepunctatus
TCCGGGTTAAAATAATTTATATTAATTTCCTAATCTAGTCATTTAAGAAAAACGGCCAAAATTGGAATTTTGGATTAAATTTTCTTTTGCATATTTGCTTTTAACAATTGATCGTATCCTAATCCAATTTTTCTTTTGAAATCTAGGAATTTACTGCTCTTCCAGATGAATATACGTAATCAAAAACAAAAACGACTATTTTCGACTATTTCTTTGAAAAGAAAAATTAAATTTTTCAATTGTTTGGCTACAAAACTAGTTTTAGAGTTCAACAATTATTTTTTTTGAGCTTTATTTTAGTGAAATTTTGAAAAATTTTACTTCATTGCCTCGACTATAAAAAATTCGTCAAATCGTGCATCAAACGGTGCCAAAAAACATTCTCTTTCGGTTGGTACTATTGTCATGTCCATCCATTAAAATGAATAGCAAGGGTCTCAAAAAAAATTATTTTAACCAAGGGCTCGAAGGTGGATAGTTTATTGTCTAATGGTTCACATATTAACTATTAAGCTTCGGCGACATCGTCTCCCAAAAAAGACGGGGTAGCAAGTTAGTAATATGTTTAAAAAATAGATATCTATAAAATGAATTATTATTTTTTACATTATTTATACCTTTTACTAGTTATATTTGTGGGAATTGTTGGATTAAAACACAGTTTTGGGATGGGGCAATGTCCTGATCGCCTCCCTTGATTAAGGGCCTGTTTTGTATAATTTGACGTTAAACCACTTCAATTGGCGTTTTGCTTTCTGTAAAATGAGGTTTTATTCGACAGTTTATCACTCACAGCTTACAAATAAACCAAGTAACAAAACACTCGTATATTAAGGAATTTAATTTATTTTGTTTGAGTTAAAAAAATCTCTGATTTAACGTACTTTTTTAATTACAGAAAATTGGAATTTGGAAGAATAAAATTGATCCTGAAAAAACTACAATACAAAAATTTTATAAGCATTTTATAAACAAACGTTGGAATATCGAATTACGGTTAAAAACTTATTTTACAATATAAACAAACCCAAACGGTGCAAATAATAATAATAATTTTATAAGATTTATTATTAAATCGACCCAAATGCGTAAAAAACACATGAGAATTGTTACAAAATTGACAAAAGAAGAAGAAATTTGATTTGCTTACCAAGTAGAATTAAGTGTGCAAAAATTGGCGTAGAGATTGCCCCTTCGCTGTGCCCAATGGGGGGCGAAACCTCCCCCGAGCAGCAGTACTCACTGCGTTGGAATGACTTCCACGCCTCGATATTGTCTTCATTTCGACATCTTCGAGACGAGGAAGATTTTGTAGATGTTACATTAGCCTGTGATGGTTGTTCTTTCACCGCCCACAAAGTCGTCTTGTCGGCGTGCAGTCCTTATTTTAGAAGACTTCTTAAAGCTAATCCTTGCCAACACCCTATTGTTATTCTTAGAGACGTTCAACAAAAAGATATGGAAAGTTTATTAAGGTAAATTTGACATTAATTTAATTACACTTTGCATAATCTGTTTTTTGTTAAAAAATAACAACGTGTAAATGGCATGTTTTGCTTCGTTTCGCTTAATTTATTGATATTAAGTAATATTTTTTAATTGCGAATTTTATTTCTTAATAGGTTTATGTATAATGGGGAAGTGCACATAGGTCAAGAACAGTTATCGGATTTTTTAAAAACTGCTCAAATGTTACAAGTAAGGGGATTAGCGGATGTTCCTGCCGGATCGGCAGGTCACAGATTAACAGCACCTGACGAAAAAATTTCGCCTGTAAGTTTTTTTTCTTTCTCATCTAATTTAATTTTATAATGCAAATATTTTTAATATAAGGAAGTATCTAATTTTGATGGTTTTTGATTAATACATCCAAGTGGTTAAACTAAATTTAAAATTGCAAAAAAAGTTTTAATATATTGCTTAGTTAAGTTTAGATTGTACGCAGCGCTTGGTTACATATAAGAGGCTTGCCGAGTGCATTGATTTATTAGTCTGATAATCACACCATTATTACTATAGAATTTAAGTATGTATACCTTGAAAGTCAATAGGTAAATGGACTTACTACTGCTAAATTCGGATATAGCCTTGGCATTTTCTATTAAATTTGACGATGCTATACTCGTATAAGTGGTTTGATCTAAAGTTGTTTTACGTATAAAATCTTTTTAAAATATTAATTGATGCAATAAATTTATAAGTTTTTACCACTAATTGATTTTTTTGTGTTTAAAAAAAGAATTCCGCGTCGTTACCGTGGGCGACAGATCATCACGACTCTGTTAGAGACGGTGGTTTGTCACCGCCGCCAGCAAAAAGATCAAGAAGTTCAGAACACATTAGAGGATCGTATACGCCTGATAGGGGTAGAAGTCCCTCGAGAGGAAATGGTGATATGCGAGAGTCATTATTAGGGCAAGCTCTTGAAGGAGGACCTACAATACATACTAGTACTAATGTGAGTTGGGCGAAAAAAATTTATCGACAATCTCGAAAGATTTATTGCTTTTAATTTGCAGAAAGGACAATCAGATTCGTCGCTTCAGGCGCAATCGACAGGTGAAGACAGTAATAGTAGTGATACTGCACTGAGCGACCACGGCGATCCCGTCACTCCAAAGACTGAACCTTCCGACTACCCCATGTTAGACGATCAACATCCTTTTAACACTAATGGCGGATTATTAGATCAATCGAGAACACCGACATTTCCCGGAGCCTTACTCGGACTTCAAGGTAATTTAAAAGCACTTTTCTTTTAACGGAAAATTCTTACTACGCTATAATTGTTGTAGGTCTTCAGGGATTAATGCCGGGACCTTCGGGAATGCACAATAATGCAGCTGATAATTTTGGTAAGTTTCATTAATATTATTTCACACTCAATTCAGTTTTTTATGTTTTTATTTGGCTTTTAAAATTTTATCAATTTGAGAAATTAACAAAATACTTTATGTAACTATGAATCATTCACGATGAAAAAATAAAACATTTTCCAACTCTATCAAAGAATAAAAACAATTTGCTACATTTGAATAAAAGTTTAGTAGTATTCCTCGAGGAACTTTCAAGATAAGCTAACCAATTTATGTACAACTGCAATAAATCAATAAGTAACTTTTTCTTTTATCTTAAAAATAAGACGACGAGCTCTAAATATGCTTATTTACGAAAAAGAAAACAAATAGAAAATTTGGAAAAGTTACGGAGAAGTAGAACAAAATAATAGTTGATAAAAAAAATTTTTTTACGGCTCGATACGGGTGCTCAATAAAGAAGTACCTTGGAGACGTATGGGGAAAACAATGAAGGACTTATAAAGCTTCATTTAATAATTACAAACGTTTTTACTATTATAGTAGAGCTTTTAATCCTGTTTAAATAGGGCCACGTGCCTGTTTATTACATGCTGCTTTGGTAGAACGAGCAAGGACTCTATTTTGAGTCTTGAACGACAAAGAGGTAGTTTGGCTTTAACTATGAAAATTATAGTTTTGATAACTCACGACATAACACGCTCTCCGACTCCGAAGCAACGCGATACTCGAAAAAGTTCATATTTCGGAAATCTTCTTACTAGGCTAAGAAGCTACTAAAGAAATAATATAACGAGGGTCGAGGGTATCTTATGTTGAATTGCTTGCCCTTTTAACCCTATAAATGGCTTATTAATCGGTAGTTCGTTACGTAAAGTACACTACCATGTTTGATTACTTGTTATTAATAATTAGAGGGGTTTGTGAGGGATTATTCATTTTGATAATAATTAGGCACTAAATATACCATGCAATCGCCATTCTACATATTAATCCAGAGAGCTTAGAAAAATGTTTTTAGTGTGGCAATCCTCTTCTGTAACTCTTGTTACATCGCTAATCCTTCTCGATGATTTTTGTTGTAGTAACTCCTTATTAGTTATTACGATGCAAATTAAATAATTTAATAAACTCTATAGTAATTTCTCGCGTTTTGAATGATTAATTAGTAGCTTGTGGCACAAAAAGGTCTAAATCCTAAAAGACTGCTTAGAAAACGACTGTTAGAAAAGTTTAATTTAAGCATAAAATCAGATAACAATTTGTGTTTTTTGAATTAAATTGGCTCCAGTTAAACGACTTTAATAACAGTTTTTGACTTTTAGACTTCGTTGAACGGAAAAAAATATTTTTTTAATTTCTGTAGTGTTTTAAAATAAAGTGTCATTCAATTGTGATTACAATCAAATCAATTATGATCAAGTGGAAACGAAGTTTAAATTGATTTTAGCTTTTTATTTGAGTGCTTTTTGATAACGTTATATAGTTTTAAAGAAATAGAGAAAAAAATTGTGGTGTTTAGAAAAGTTATTTAATAAGGGGCAGTATTCAATTTAAAATTAATTGACTTTTTTTTTTAATTGTATTATAAAACTTGACGAAAAATTATTACATCAACATTTTAATTAAAAAGATTAGTTAAATGTTTGTTTAATTATATTTAAAATTTAGGTATAATCCTCTCTTAATTTAATCGAATTATTACTTACTGCGTAATTTTCTTTAATAAATTATTCATCAAGTACCTAGAAACAATACCTATAAGTATTTAGGAATACATACGTGTAAGCGGATTGATTTTATGTACATGTAAATGAGGTGAATTACTCGTATTATAAATTTTATTACTTCCTCATGGTTTTTGTTTTAGCAATTTAAAAAAGCGAGTTAAATAATTTAAATTTGTTCATTACTATTTACAAATTGTAATTGCAAACCAAAAATGAAATATAGACGATTTTATCCGACCATGTAAAGGTCAAAACTCAAACATTCAGTTAATAACGTAATAGCTAACGTTGCGTTAACAATATTAACGAGCTTTGCAATTGATCGGAGGGGAATCGGAGGCACAGTCAAACATCGAGATTGCTCTCTCAACCTCTCAATGTTCTCATCCCCAAACCTCCAGGCGTAGGTCTATCTATTGATTTATACCGAGCAGGGGCACCCGTGTCTCTTGTCCGAATAGTAGGATGGACGCTGAGGTGGTACACTCCAAGCGTCGAAATATATAGCAAGGATGCGCACACCCTAGTAGATCATGGATTTGAGAAGGGTTCTGTGAGGCGTTAATTTTACGTCGGTATCTTATATATATTTAGGTATTTGGGGTTATTTTAGTAACTGATATGTGTCAAAGAATTATTTAGTAATTCCATCGTACAGATAATTGCCTTTTATTTATTATTAAAAAGGGAAAACATTATTTATAAATTATGCGTCATATTTTGGCATTTGATGTTTCGAAAAAATACTTTTTTATAAGACTATACCCACGCTATGCGAATGAAATAAAAAATAAAATAAGTAGGAAGTATGTTAAAGAAATATCACGAAAAATTCTGTTTATACCCTTAGTTTATCCTTTATCGTATCGGTCGGTAATACACCACCGTTATCGACTGTTCGTGCTAGGACACCATTACCGACGTTTATTACTTTGTCTGATAACGTACCCGCTAGTTAGGGTATTTTAAGAAAATTACTTTGAAGATTCGTTTATTCTTTCTACTATAATAATTCTTTTGCTTAATTTCTCGTTGGCGTAGACACTATTGGTGTTCGATAGCGCTCATAATAATACACTCGACTTAATTACTTCATCCTTAGTGACACTAACATTTTTGGGATTTGAGGTTTAAAAATATCCCATCGACAAATGTAACTAATTTTATGTGATACGCACCGAGTTTTAACTTTGTAGGCGACTTAACAGTTATGTCGAATTACAATAAACCATCTTGGCATGCAATTTTACATGTTATGAGCGAGTTTAAAAATAATTATTTTAATAACTTCAATTCAACTCAATTGCTTAGACTATTATTTTAATGATCGTAAATTAAGCTTATAATGTAATACTAAAATTAAAATAATAAAATATCCTTAATTTATTTTTTTTGGAGAAAATTTCTAAAAATTATAACGCATTTTTGCCATACCCGGCGTATAATTGGAATAACGAGCAGAGCCTTTCAATTTAAAAAAAATGAGAAGTATATTATCTGACTCTTTCACTAAGCAGTAGTTGTAGTAGTAAATTTAAAAATATTGGAGTAATTTGGGCCAGGTCTTGATATTCTCTATTATTTTTCAACTCTTTAAGATTCATTACAAAAATAATTTTTGTAGATCGAATTGCCAATGGGTTAAACTCATTGTTTCCTGTGATAATCCGACACCCAGTATACATTTCCTTCCCACAGAGTAACTATTTTCTACGTTATATGGGATAGATGACTTCCTTATTAGGAGAGCTACAAACAGAGTGGTTAAATTAGCCAAGATATTCAGATTTATACCGAATGTAAAATAGTAAAGCTTCTTAAATAGGCCTCCTATAAAAATAGTGACCTTAATAAAATTTGCCCGGCATGTAATTTCCTAATTATGGGCTACAGAAATTATTTTGCATTCGATTGTTTAGTTGCTATGGCAACCGACTACTATGATACTTTTTTGAAGTTGAAATTTTTGAACTTTTTAATCTCCGAAAATCTTGAATTATCCAGTTTTTTAAAACAGACGAAGAAAATAATAATCCCATGAATCAGATGTTAAATTTCCATCATTTCGGCATTTTAGCTCTAATTAGTGATTGGTAATTCCTTCATTTAATCTTAGTGATCCCTGTATACTTTACACCCTAGTCTTCAAGTTCAAGTGTTCCCACAGGAAGAAATCGAGAGGGTTTAAATCGTACGATCGTGAGGGCTATTAAATGAATCCTCTTCTACCTATTCGCACTTGCCTGAAAATTGTCCATTTCCAATATCCACGAACATATTGCCTAAAACGAGGAGCTGAAACTAACACTCACGTTGATAGTACCTACTCAAAAATATTGCTATGAAATCACCTAAAAAGACTCTCATATCGTAAATAGGAAAAACTCTTTTAGTCCAGGGGTGCATCGGACGACAAAAGTGTGTATTATAAATAGGTTACAGTATAAAAACGTAGAGGTAGACTGTTTATGCTTATGATCACGAAAGTACTAATCTACTTTTCAAGAGCCAATTTAATCAGGATTGGCCATGAAAAATTAAATAAATTAGGTATTAAAATTCTATCGTAGAATGTTATTGTCATATGATTTTGAGAAGTTAATAATAGGATCAGAGTGGAGGGCTTTCGAACTTCCCAAAATCGTATGACAACTATTTTTTATGAGTTTTTTGGGATGAACAAAAACCCCGTTTTTTGGGTTTTTGCTTATATCTTAGAAACGATTTTTACGGGCGGATATCTCAAAAACTATCAGTAATAGAAAAAAAATGAATAGAAACAATGTTGTAGAAAATTTGATGAGCTTTTATTTTTCCAAGAATATTTTTTTCCCTAGGACCCATCGTTTTTGAGATATAAGCGAAAACCCCAAAAACGGGACCTTTCCAACCCCCTACCTCTCTTTGCCTTATAGCTAGGATTGGGGACTTTTAGTATTTTTAAAATTCTCTCTCTTCCATGTCCTCTATACCCCTTTTTTGATCTTCGTTGACCAGACTAGAGTTTAGAGTAACACGGTATTTTAAATTGAATGACGGTAGCCTATGATACACTTCCTTTAGTACAGCTTTCTATTTCAGAAAATGACAACAAAAAATACAAAAGTTGGTTGCCATAGCAACAGAAGGGTTGAATGAAATACCATTTTTGTTGTAAAAAAATGACAGTAATTTAATTACCGAGCAAATTCTTTAATCCACCTTCCAGATATACCAAAATTGATCTTTTTTTATTCTTGTGTGTTCCTGTCCTGTAGTGTTGTAGTTGTGGAGTGCTCGATTCTCCATCATGTGGAATATTCTTGAGGCCTATTTTATCGCGGACCACTACCTTGTTATGACGATTCTCAACCATAAACACGTTTTTTTTACCAGACCCTTCTATTTGTCTCGACAGTATGAGTTTAGGTACTTCTGATTTGTTAAATCTCCTGATGGGTCCTAGAAAAATCACCTTTCTTAAGAAGATTGAATGTTTGTCGGTTTCTTTCAATTCTCTTGACCCACCTCTTCGATGGTGCTTGAAATCATAGCGACAATAACGCTCGGTTGCATAACGGCGAATTATATTTTAATCCGAGAATTAGATTTATAATCTGTAGATATGGCAACGTTACACAAGAAATTAATAAATAAAAATGTCAAAGTTTGACAAACTCTATTCACAATTCAACACAAAAATAACTTAACCACAAATTTTAATTTACAAACGTCAAACTTTGACATTATGGTGTGTTGTAACGTTGTAAAATTTATAATCAAAGGATTATAAATCTAATTCTTGAATTAAAGTATAACTCGCCTTTATGCAACCGCGAGTGTAGCTGAAATTTTATTTTTGAAATAAAAATATCTTAAGGCGGATTTCCACCAAACCGACTCACTTGCAACTGAGTTTTGTTTTTAAAAACAGAAACGGAAACAAGTTTTAAGTTTCGGAAACAAAACGGAAACTCCAATTCCACCAAACCGACTGAAATTAAGTTGCAGTTGTGTTTTTGTTCTTAACCATTTCCACTACACGGACAAATACCCAAAATACGGCACGGGGGCCGTATAAATACATTTAAACTTAAACCAACAACCAACCAACTGTTGCTGCCCGTTTCCACCGAGCAAACTGTGTTTACAAAAACAAAGACAGTTTACAGAAACCCTTTGATCTTTCCGCCACGCGACGGGACTTTCAGTTGTTGATGAAAACAGTTGCCGGCGACTCAAAGTCTTATATTGTTTCTGATTTTGGAAACTCCAGTTGAAATAAACAGAGTTTCTGTTTTGTTGCAGTTTTGTCGGTTTGGTGGAAATCCGCCTTTAGCGCGTATTTGCAAGAGAGGCAAGACAGAATTTTTGATGTAGTGAAGATAAAAAACAATTTCTCGATTATCCATAAGAAAAATAATAATTTATTTCGCTGTGGAATTGAAAACCAAAAGTTGTTGTTTTTCTTTCTTGTCCTCCTGGTTTAATAATCTGATAGGTAAAACCAAAAACATAAATATTTTTTCTTTCACGAGCAGCCAGGTCTTCAAACTAATTACCTGCCATAAGTACGTAAAGTGATGGTTTGATATAAAGAAATTTGAGATCATAGTTACAGATCATAATTAACAAAAAGATCTTTTTACACTGAGCATAACTTTGTATTATATTTCCAAGATAAAACAAGACAAACGTGAAAATATTATACTACTTGAAAGAAAATGTCTATATTCCAACAGTAATTAACATCCTTTGATAAGAAAATTTTGATATTTTTCAAATTTTTCCAATTATGTATATCAGATAATTGGCAACATCGCTTTCAAAATAAAATATTAGCAACTTTGCTAATTTAGTCGACTCTGTAGCCCTTAAAATAACGAAAGCAAACACCCTGACACTGTATAAAAGAAATAAAATTATAATATGTAAAAATATAACAAAACCTCAAGAAGAAGGTTTGTAAGTGTGAAGCGATTTGAAACATTAACTACGCCGCTTTTCCTTTATGAACCTTTAGTAGACCTATTTGTTCCGGACGTGGAAAATCTTACAGGACACTAAGCAGCTTCAAACAACATTTTATTAATGTTTTATCAGAAACCTACCAAGCTTGCAATATAAAAGTAACATAACAAAAACTATTTAAAATTCTTAATATAACTTTTATATAAGTAATTTTGAAAAAGAGATGGGTCAACGCTTGCTTAGAACTCTTGAAAAAATTAAGAAGTGGCTTTTGATACACATGATGTAGGGTAAATAATTGTAAATTATTTACGTTTCAGAAAACAGTAACGACTTGCATGGTTCAAAAGTTTTGATAATTTTCTAAAATTGCTTTAAAAAATAATTTAATGCCGCCTCTGTGTTACAGGGGCGGCTTTACAAGGATCCGGAACGCTTAATCACGAAAGGCCAAAATGCGAGTATTGCGGAAGAGTTTATTCGTCTCCTAGTAATCTAAGGCAACACATAATAAATGTACACGTGCAGACTTCCAAAGAATTTTGGAGAGTGTGTAACGTTTGTGGAAAAAAATGTAAAACCAAACATTATTTAATTAATCATCAACTGCAAGCGCACGGTGTGAGACAAAGACAACAATCAGGAAGCGATTTTCTTCAGCTGATGGGGGTTTAAAGTAGATTTATGTAAGTTTTAGTTTCGGGAGATTTACATAAACTGCGCCGTTTTTTAGCTAGATGAATGAAATAATAAAACAATAATCGTACTTTTAATATTTTAAGGTAATTTTTAAAATTTTTATTCGTTTCAATTTCATCTCATTGATTAGGTACTTGTTATACTATTATTTTTAAATTTTATTTTGCTTTGTGATATATAAAAATTTATATTAAAACAAACCCGTGAAGCAAAAAACAGCTAAAGTGCAGGGAGAATTTGGCATTACAGATGCCAACTGCGGGGGCGGAAGAAACTCATCACCGTCCAACCCTCAGATGTCTCTTCATGCAAGGCAGATCAAATACGAATGTCCTCTTTGCGACCGAATCCTGGCATCTATCACCGAGGCACGTGCTCATATAGAAGAACATTATCCTCGAGATAGTCCTTTTTGTCCAGTTTCTGAATGCGGAAAACGATTTTCTCACCCCAATTCTGTAAGAAATCATATGAGAACTAAACATTCGCAACAATGGGACGTTATGAAACATATTAAGTGGAGCATATAAAGACTAATTTGAAGCAACTTGTGATACTTAATGTTGTGATTTAATTAAAAAAAAACAAACCCTTATTAAGTACAATAATTTAATATGGGGTTAGTGATCGAAACGAACGAGTCAAAAACCAAAGATTTATGTTAATTGTGAAACGCAAAAAAATCGGAATGATTCAAATTACACATTGTTAAGGGTTAATTAACGATTTGATTTAATTTAAACGATGTTTCAACAACAGACTTGTATAATAGTACTTTTAATAAGGAAATTAGTGAGAAGTAAACATTTGTTTTGTTACTCATAGTTATTTAAAGTGATCTACTTTGATTTACGAAAGACGTTTAAAGTAAATTTAAAGTAATAGTGATAAATAGAATTAAACGAATGATGTGCCGTTAATTTATTACAGAAATTTTTTTGAAATTGGAAATTCACTTTTGTTAATGAAAATGTGTTCAAAATTAGAGCTCTAGTAATAACGTCTATTTGTACAAGAGGTTCAATAAAATTTGCTTATATATTTTTTTAAAGCTTATGTGCAAATTTCTGTACATAAATCAATAATTAGTATTATAGTAGTAATGGATCTCGTAACAAAATGAGGTAATCGTAGTATCAAACACCTTTATACTTTACGTTATTTGGATACAAGTTGACCTTAAATTTAATTCTTTTGCAAGTATTATAATAAGAAAAAAATTGATTTATGATTTTTATAATTATATCACTTAAATCATTTTGTTTCTAAGCGTACTTTTTATTACTGTCGAGTGTATAGACCATCCGAAATTGTTTCTTTTCAAACGTACCAAAACTTCTTCTCGAAGAAACTACCCAGTATAAGTAAATCACACTGATAAAGATAATATAGTGTGTACGTACTATTCCTATTAGAATTTAGAAATATGCAGAGTTGGACTGGCACAAAAAAATTGTTGCACGATCAGTCTCGATGGAGTGTGTCATGAACTTCTATTTAATTCCACAAGGAATTGTGGAATGCTCACAATCGACGGTCCCAAACGTCAAATTGCAATATTACCAAATTACTTTTATTGTATAAATTTGTTTGAATTTTATACAAGAAAAGTAATTGGTAATGCTGTAATTTGACGTTTGGGACCGTCGATTGTGCGCACCTTGTGAAATAAAATTGAACTTCATGACAACTGACACGCTCCATTGTTAATTTAGTACTTGATCGCAATTGAGCTTTGCTTGCTTTCAAAAATCTTTCAAAAAGATGTAGGCCATTAAAAATAAATTCCAGTCCGCCCCTGAGTTATAATTAAGCTTAAATTTTATTTTAATTATAACAAAATGCTAAAATAATAATAATTGTAATTTACATGTAAAAAGAAATCAGTATTAAATATTAATGTTCCTTTTTCATTAGTTTTTTATTTCTCAAATTAGCTTTAATCGAATAATAAGGGAGGGCTTATAGAGACAAACAAATAAAATAATAAATTATGGCAAACTTTGGAAATTTCGTAAATGTAATTAATTAATTGATTATAATTGCTTTTCGTCACTAATAAATTATTCACAACTATTCTAATTAAACATTATGCAAATTACAGTTTCCAGGCGATCGCTGGATATGATGAGAGTGCGAGCGACTGATCCCCGACCTTGCCCAAAATGTGGGAAAATATACAGATCTGCTCATACGTTAAGAACACATTTAGAAGATAAACATACAATTTGTCCAGGGTATAGATGTGTTTTATGTGGAACTGTTGCAAAATCGAGAAATTCACTTCATTCTCACATGTCGAGACAACATAGGGGAATTAGTACAAAAGACTTACCAGTTTTACCGATGCCAGCGCCTTTCGATCCAGAATTAGCGAGCAGGTTAGTACGAGAGTAATTCCACGTCAGATCGGCCAAGTTTGACTCTTGGGTCTTCAGATTTTGTAAAATTTGGTGTGTCGGTTGAAAATTTGCTCCAAATTAAGTGCACAAAGCGGTTTTGCGAAAAAATTATTTTTGACCTATCGACGGTCAAATTAATTTTTGAACTATTTTGAAAACATGAATACTTCAATAATTTATAACTCGCGATCTAAAAGAGGTATATTTCTGCAAAATACGCCTGTTTAAAGCTAAAGGAACGTACTATTTATTTTATGCATCGCTTCTTTGATTTAACGCCTTTTTGGTCAATCTGTTCCAGTGTCAAATGTTCAAGTCGACATGTACAAAAAACACCTTAGATTTTTGCAATTTTTTTATATGTTGAGCCTTTATGACTTATGTTTAAGTGAAAAGATTCAAAATCGTGGGTACTCGTCAATTCTTGACGCTACACGGTCTTATAGAAGAGTGGAAATAAAAATTTTTTGAGAAAAGATTGGGGATAGTATTTTTGTTTCAGGAAACGCTTTATTTTGGGCCCGTTATCATGGGAGAGATTTTTCAAGATCAGGGGCGTGCGGGAACAAGATCAAAATTACAGTTGATCTCTTTTAGATTATTGAAGTATTCATGTTTTCAAAATAGTTCAAAAATTAATTTGACCGTAGACAGCTCAAAAATTATTTTATCGCAAAACCACTTTGTACACTTAAGTTTGAACATATTTCCAACCAAATTTTGTCAAAATTCAAAGACCTAAGGTCCAAACGTGGCCGATCTGACGTGGAATTACCCACAAACAACCCTAAATTGACACAGAAAATTAAGAATTTTTTCCTCTCACAGGTTATTAGCGAAAGCAGGTGTGAAAGTTAGTCCGGCGGAATTGAGAGCGAGAGCGTCACCTACGGGCCCTAGAAGATCCGATATGAAATTAGATGTAAAAAGTGTTTATTCGGGAGCTCCTTCCGAAGCGGGTAGTTCAGTATGTGGTGATAACGATCCGGAAGATTTAACAATATCTCATCAAAGATCGTACGCGGGATTAGATTTGGCGATGTCGCCGCCTTTAAATCACAATTCGTCGAATGCAAAATTACACAAAATAGGTTTATCCGGACAAGCGGTGGCGGCAAAAAGTATAGATTCGATAGCACATAATTTATCAAAGGAGCCTTATCCGGCACCGTTGGCGCCTCCTGTTAGTTCTAGTAATTCGACGGGATCTGCCATTTTGGACACTTATTTGCAGTTTATAACTGAAAATAGTTTAGGAATGGGTATGTTGTCGTCAGAACAAGCTGTGGCGGCTGTTCATGCGGCAAAAATGGCACAGTTAAACGCTATGGGTATGGATAAAGCGTCTCAACAGCATTTTTTCGAAAAAATGCAACAACAGATGGGAGTAGCGAACGATTTAGTTATGAAAAGATCGGACGAAATTAAAAGGAGCGATAACGATATGATAATTAATGATCGCGATATCGATAAAGATAAGGACGATTGTGGTTCTTCGGGAGGCGAAGAAGATGATTATAGCGAAGACGAAGTAGAACCTGAGGGTGTTAAAGCAGGTGAATAATAGATCGAAAGACAATTATGTGAAAACGGCAAAGTATCAATTCAGGTATATTTTAACTCCCGCAATTCTTGCCATTAACTATACTCAGTTTATTCCATCCATCTACCTCAATATAACTACACAATACAAGGCAAGTAAACCGAACTTTCTCTTCAAATAATTTTTGAAAAATTCCATCCGTCTACCTCATATACTCAGAAATAGAAATACTTAATTACTTAATAATAAGGTACAGGATAATAAGGGTTCTTGTGTGTATACGGTAATTTAAGATAAATTTTTATTATCTTAACTACGTTGCAGTTAAAAAATTGACTTTTAGTATCGATGTTAAATTAAGATGTGTAGATTTGTATAATGTTTAGAAATGTCTATAAATCGTGCCAGATTGAATGTTGATTAGTATATATGTTTCAGCGATTTACACATTAGAGTGTTTCAGGTTCCTCGACAATTTTTAACGTCATTTGCTTTATATACGAAAAGAAAAAAAAATAAAACACAATAAATATATTTAATAATAATAGTAATAAATAATAGTAATAATTTTGTTGAATGAGCATTAAAGAGAGTTTTATAATAGGGCAGATTTTAAATCAGGATCAATTTGTTAAATATATTTATTCCAAATAATCACACCATGACATTCTATTCAGGTTACAACGGTACAAAAGGCTTTTGCCTAATACTATTTTTGTATAACTAGTTTTTTAAATCAATATACCTACTAATCATTATTGCTCGCAATATTTTTAAATCTGCAAATTTATTTCATTAATATTAATTTTATATTTTTATCGCCTTCCGAACTATTTACAGTGTTTAATTATATATTTTTCTTAATATTTAACGCAGTATTTAATTTAATTAGTAATTCTCAGGTTTACTGTAACATTGCTTTAGACAAATCCTCATGGAAGACGCTCTAAAGTTTAATTTTAATACCGTAATAATAGTAGTTAATAGGATTCCATCGATTTTTGTAATAGTTATTTTTCCAACTTCACTTTGATCAAAAAGATTTAACATTTTGATCTTTATTCCAAGTTTCCAACTCGGTGAAATGACCAAGTTTCTTAAAAGGGGGGTTTCTAACAAATGGGCGGAAAAGTTGATATTTAGACATTCCCCTCGTAACCGTTAGCGACTTCAATATCCCGTTGATATCACTAATGTTTATAATTCCTGATAGGGTAAGGTTCAAAGAAGGCAATGACGTATTTGTATATAGGAAATACGAGCCTAATTAGTAAGAAAAGTCCAATTGAACTTGGTGTAATTTAAAAAAATGATGTTATTTTTACCCAACATCCTTTGTTTTTTTTTGAATTGCAACAAGTTCAATTGAATTTTTCTCACCAATTAGGCTCTTATTTTTATATACAAATATGTCATTGCCTTCTTTGAACCTTAGCCTATCAGGAATTATAACTATTAGCAATATCAACCGGATATTAAAGTCGCTAACGGTTACGAGCGGAATGTCGGGAAAGTTGTTATTTAGACATTCCGCTCGTAACGTTTAGCGACTTTAATATCCCGTTGATATCACTAATGTTTATAATTCCTGATAAGGTAAGGTTCAAAGAAGGCAATGACCTGTTTGTATATAGGAAATAAGAGCCTAATTAGTGAGAAAAGTTCGATTGAACTTTGTGTAATTTAAAAAAATGATGTTATTTTTACCCAACATCCTTTGTTTTTTTTTGAATTGCAACAAGTTCAGTTGGGCTTTTCTCACTAATTAGGCCCTTATTTTAATATACAAATATGTTATTGCCTTCTTTGAACGTAACCCTATCAGGAATTGGCTAACGGTTACGAGCGGAATGTCTAAATATCAACTTTCTCACCTGTTTGTTAGAAACCACCCTCTTAAACAATACGAATATTTAAATATTCTAACATATTGGGAAAATTTTGCACACCTATTAAAAGTGCAAAAACGCATTCTCGACCATCTAAGTTAAGCCATCTCTCTTTCTAAACAATATTCCCAATATTTAATAGCTTTCATAAGCACCTACCAATTCTACCTCAATTGGAAGTTCAAAACTCACAATATAATCTAAAAATTGAGTGCTAGTGAAAGTTTAAAAGAAATAACATGCCTTAAATTGTATACAAGAAAGATTAATATTATTGGATAAATTTGCAGAACGCATTAAACGAAAATGCTTCCATAATAATTATATAAAAATGCTTCCCTACATAAGCAATCTTTAGATGCCTGAAATAAAACGGTGTCTTGTCAAAATAGTTTTCCAATATTTATACTAATATTTATAAAACTCAGGTAGATTTATCATCTCAAAATGTTACACACAAAGTACAAATTAACATCTTTTTACATACATATTTTTGATTCGGGTACTGTGAATAATTTTTATATTTATAGTCGTTCACACACAATGATCCGTGATAATAATTCGGGTGAATTAAATTCAGGTAATATAACAGTTGTCGAGTCATTATTTTTAAATTGTAAATAAGTAATATTGTTAACAAAAAACACTTCCAATAGTTTCTTCCTCGACTTGTGTTGCCTATTAGAAAAATTGTCAAAAATTCGCTCGTGACGGTGATAAACAATTTAAGGCAACATTTAAGTTAATACTCACATCGGTGGTTCTTCCATATTATTTTGTACTTATTAAAGTTGTTGCAATAGTTGACTAGAAATTGTTTTATAATTTTAAAATGTCCGCGTTGAAAAATGTTTAGTTTTTATCGTTATTATGGCTTCGACGCTATAATGCTAACTAAATAGATGTAAAAAAGAGAATGCGAGCTATCTTTAGTTAGTTGTACTTCCGAGTAATGGTAATTGTTAAATGTTGACTAGAAAGTTGTAATCGCTTACGTTTTAGATGAGACTATTAATTAAAAAAATAGGAGATACGTAACGTAGCGAACAAAACTCCAAAAAGGTCATTGTTAATTATTGAATAAGTTAGGATAGTTAGATTGTTAATGCACACTTATAACGCAACATGAATGTATACCGTTTTTCAAGTTAAGGATACGTCATAGGGGAATGCAATGTTCTTGAATATTATAAGACGTGTATATTTTTATAGATTTATTTATGATTTGGTTCTCAATTTTTTATAAATTTAAAATTAGTACTATAGTGTATTTTAAGTACACAAAAAATTGTTCTAAATGTGTACATAAAACAAAATAATTAATTACCGATACTTATTAATAATAAAATTATTGAAAATATATTAATCTTGTAACATGTGTGCCTGTATGAGTACCTTTAATTTGTTCGTTTAATATTTTTGAAATATTATTGGGACAAATTTGAGGATACAATTTCTACTCATGTATAATAATTATAGTATAAAAAACTCAAAAATACGATTAATAATAAAATGCAACTTTAAAAAAAATTATTTCATTGCCAATTTGAAACAACAAATTCAAGAACATTGTTTAACCATTTGCATTTTATATAAAAAGAATAAATATATAATAACGATATTATATTTTTTCACAAAGTTCTAATTTATAATGTACAAAAAACAATACTTTTTTGCGCTCTTACTTATTTTATGTAATTTTAGTTTAAACAAGAAATTGTTATTATTTTAGCATAATGAAAGTGTTACTGTTGAAATTTTTATTTCGCTTTAATAGTTATTTTATTATCGGCCGTGCTTGTAAACGACAAGTTAAGTTAATCTAGAGAATAAAATTTATCTTCTTAGACATGGCAACGTAGCAACGTTACAATTTCAAAGTTTGACATTTGAATATAAACAACACAAAAAAAACTTAACCTCAAATTTTAATATTTATATAAAAATATAATATAATATTTATATTATAAATATAAATAAAATTTATATTATAAATATTATTTGTATTAAAATTTATACTATAAATATTATTTATATTATATATTTTTATTATTTTATAATAAATTTATAATATAAATATTATTTATATTATAAATTTTACTTATGTTATAAATATTAAAATTTGAGGTTAAGTTCTTTTTGTGTTGTTTATATTCAAACGTCAAACTTTGACATTGTAACGTTGCTATGTTGCCATGTCTAAAAAAGATAAATTTTATTCTCCAGATTACCTTTACTTATCGTTTATAATGACGGCCGTATTATATTGTATTAATGCGGCAATGGATATTCACAAAGGCTGTTATTTATTTCAGTGTTTTTTCATGTACTTACGTTAATTTTATATACACAATAACAGTGCATTTTATTAAATTAGTAGTAATAAGTTAAAATAAATACATAGTTGTGATTTCTCAATATTTCCGGTTAAAACTACCTCATTTTTCAAATATATCGATATACAAGACAGGTTTCAGTTTTATATGTCATTTATATATTTTTTATTATATTTTTATACTTAAAACTAAAATGACAAAACTATAGATCTCCTCCAATATGTGACAGTAATACCGGTAAAAATCTTGTACTTAAGATATGAAAGTATATTTTATATATTTTATTTAATTATAATATTGTACAGTTGTTTTTTTCTTGTAAGTTAATTATGATTAAAAAAAAAGATATGTATTTGTAAAAAAATAACCCTTAGGGGACTATGGCGAGCTTATTTATATGTGCAGTGCCATATGTAAAAACAAAAAACCTTTTATAATATTTAAGAGCTAAAAATTATAAAACGTTTTTTAAATTTTATATAGGACTCTACAACAATCGCATTAGAAAAAATGCAAATAACAGGAGTAATGGTTCCTATATATTATACGGTTCCTCAACAATATTTCGTAAATCTTGCTATAAGTAAAGTAATATAGACTGAACAAACTATTTCTTCATTTTTTTGGTATACCGATTATTACTCAAATAAGCGTAGCAAATAAATTCCTAATTGTTAATGTTTATTAGGCTATTGCGTAGTTTGATAGTGGGTGACATTAAATAAACCAAATTTCTATTGTTGAGGGACTGGGTGCCTTCTGTAATAAATAAACAGCCTAGTTATCGGTATTTAAGCCGGTAACACAAAGCTGACGCAGAGTTCCTAACCTTAACTCCCTTTACGAGAGGTAATACATTTAAACAAATAACTCGTAACTTTTATATAGTGTAGTGAACCGTTGACACCGATAAAATATAGTTTTGCTAAAGGGCAGATTCGTATACACTTTATATTATATGAAATAGATGTATGTGTAAGATATAACTGATAGGTATACATAAACCTTTATTATTTTGTTTTGTATTTAATAACGTTATGCGATGCATTTCGTAAGCACGAGTTATAATGTACTTAAAAGAATCAAAAGAGTCGTTTCAGTTTTAGTCGTTAAATAATAATGAACTTTTATTTTATATTTAAAATGTTCCTGATATATTAAGTTAGAAATATGTTAAGTTGAAATTGTCGTTGTTTAGTTAGCGGTAGGTGCAATAAGAGAGCAACATGACAAGTAAGGATATAAAATAAATATCTATTTGCCATATTATTATATTATTAATACATTGTGTATTGCTTGGGTATCATTTATACATAATAAATTAACATTGAAATAATTTTAATCATATCCTTTACAAATCACCTTTTCCTATTTATTCGAAAGTCTTTAAACATACGTAACAAGTTGGAAATTAGATTTTATCATACATAAAATAATAAAATTAACAATCTTACTCGATTCTTATACAAAAAGGAATTCGATTTGATTACAGTGTCGTTGTGTATTAGCTGTTAGCGAACACGATGTATTTGAATTTTAAAATTAAATTTTGATTTAATCGATGGATTTGAAGTGTTCAATTTAAATTGCAGTAGGAATGTGTAAATTAAATTACGATAATCGATCGTTAAAGCGTGCATTTTAATGTCAATTGGCATTATTTAATCAAAATAGAAGTATTTGTAAATGATTTCCGATAGCATTTTTCGAGATTATGCTCATTAGAGCTTTTACTTATCGATGGATCTTCAAGTGTAATATTTTGAAGTTCATAAGGTGTTGAAAGTTAATTAATTTTTACTGAAATAAATTTTAATTCAACTATAACAAATACATGACTTTTAACTTGATAGAGATTGAAAAATTCTCAATTTTATTTGAAAAATTTGTTTTAATTTAAAGTTACAATTTTACATTCATCCTGTATAATTATTTGACATTAAATTAATTATCAAACAAGCACTGTCGCGGCATTTGTTTGTTTATAGACGCGATAGTGCGTTTTGCACCACGTTTTGCACGTTTTGTAATTTTGTGATATCGGCAATTTTTAGTGGACGAATAAATCAAAATATTTAATTCTTTAGTAAAGTTTTGTGCGTTGTGTCCTGAACTTCGCATTATTATATTTTTGCGTATAGTGCCTTGGATTTGGAAAAAGAAGTTGCGAATTGTTCACTCCAGAAACTTGGACAAGGTCAGTTGATTTTTATTTATTTTTAACTGTAATGGAAACATTTAAAAATTTTTTTAATAATCAGGTCATTACAATTAAGCTAAAGCAATGTGATGCAACAAGAATTATTAGATAATTATTTATGTATTGACATAATTATTATTATTGTAGATGAAAATTTGTTCGTTTTGAATCCATCTTTGTTTCAAGTTGTGTTTCTCAATCAACAGTGTCGCTTTTAAACGAAAAGATCTAGAGAGGTTGGAGGTTGGGTTGGGTAATCAATGGTGAAAAGTGTAATTTTTTGTAACTTTCGGATCCAGGTGATCTGGGGGTATCTGCACCTGAGGAGGTCGGGGGTCTCCTATAAATAAGTTTTTTGTTTTCATATTAGATACTGAGTGATGGTAACCCGCTTTACTGGGGTGGGGGGGTAAGGAATTAACATTGATTATTGATATTGCATTTCTTTAAATTTTAATAATTATTGATTACCTATTTGATTACTAACTAGGAAAACGTTTTAGCACAAAGTATCTACTTGATTGACAGATTCATTATTAAAAGCTGCAACTATTACCTTTACGTTGTAACAAAGACCGTACACTTATAAGGGCGCTCACAGATAAATTCAATCACGCGGCGGCAGCCGCGATCAAGTGATCTAGCTCTAGCTATAATGAACGCCAGATAGTCTTATATTTTCGTGTTCAGACAAGAACGATCTGGTGTCCATTAAGGCTTTTTGCTTGAGGTAGCTGTCGGCCCAGGGGAAACAAAAGTCTGTCAGAGCGCAAGAAAGGTATCACGGACCACTCAGTCGGAGGACTTGGATATTCAGGAGAACCAACCTGGTACCGATGGCAAGACGAGCGGAGAGAACTCTGACTCTGACCACAATACTAGCACTCAGCGACGTTTGTCTTCGCGTACGGTTCAGCCTTCGGGGCTCGCATTCATTACTCTAGTTTAGACCGGAAGTCTGCTTGTCGAGATCTTCAGTCTCTGTGACAAACACAATCCGTGCCGAATATTACGAGTTTTGGGAGCGGACTCCCTAGTCGGAACCTTCAGTTCTTTTGACTTTTCACCGCACTTTTGTGCACAGAGTCTTCAGTTAATTATCCCTTGCTGGGATGAAGGCTATTCTTTTCAGAGTAGTCCTAACCAGCGCTTCTTCCTCTCTTAACAATCTCTCCCTGAAGCCCCTCATGCGTTTACACTTTTGCTTACCTAAATTCCCTGTTGGCTTCACCAAAACTTCAAAACACCCCGCCGTAATTTACTTTCTTTTATTATAGTCACTACCTGTTACATTTCCAAGAACTAAAGCTATACACTTATAGCGGTGATCTGGACTTACAGGAAACTAACTAACTACAAGCTACTCGCTGCCACTAGCTTATTTTATTTTTCTACTCATAACTTCTATTTAAACCCCAAATCTCTAAGCTCATATAGAGCACAACACCCAGTCCAGTTTCCACAGTAAGCAGCGCTACTGTGACTAACACTCCGAGCAACATTCCATTGACATCAGCGACAATGCGAATTTTCCATCTCTCAATAACCCAGTTTTCGGCAGGACTTGTAGGTTATCTACCAGTGTGCCTAGTGATCAGTGGCCTGTCAGGGGGCGAAACATGGGTCGGGGCAGAAAGCTTAGACTACCGTCAGAGTGGACTGTCTTTGGCACGTGCCTTAACCTTCTGAAAAAACCGCTGAATCACCCCTCTTACTCTCCTCAAGAGAACCTCTCGTTTACCTTCGAACCCGCCCTGTGTAGGAAACTAAGCCTTTCAGCTACTTACACAGGCATTTCAACAAAAGCCCATCAAGGGTCTTCAATCACGACCATCAGGTTCTGAGTCGCTAGAATAAGTTTATCACAGCTTCTATTCGGTCCTCTTTACCTACCTTAGTCGCAATTGGACTAGCTCAGGATTATCCCTGACAAGGTTTCGGCTGCTGGTTGCGACCTCCTCGCATCGGCTTCTTGTCTCTTTCTCGAAACCATTTCCTATTCTAAGCAAGGCGGCAGAAACGCGACTGAGAAAGTTTTAGAGGTTAGGACTTGATCTAGAGTCGCTCCTTTCTCTAATCGGGCATACTATTAGTTAACACTTAACTCCATGGACTGAGCTAAAGCAGCTAAAAAGGCCTGGCACTAGCGTACTCTCCATGAATACGAGTTGTACAGTTGCAAACTGAAAGTAGGATGTGCTCTAACAGACTCAGGTCAGGTTGTAAACTTGCATGTTAAGTTCTTGGACAAAAGAGTGCGCTAGGAGCAACTGACTCAGTCGAAAATCTGCTTAGCCGAATTCATTTGATATTCGCCTGATAACTAACACGTCCTCGCTAATTTTTTGGGAGTGTGGAGGTTGGTGGTGTTCCTCGTGCCTGTGGTTTCCAAAGAAAGTACATATATCTTCGGTGTTCGGTGGCCTTAGATGAAAGTCAGAGCGGGCTTCCATCTCGTTGAATGGCTCCTCAAGGGGCGTGAGGGGGGCTTCGCCCCCCAACCAAACCTGTTGGAACGACTTCAGTATGAAAGTAGTATAAGTGTGACATAGTATGCAATTCCGGTGTATGAAAATCTAACTTGGCCGCGCATGACATCAGGAGGTGACAGCACGGACGTATGCAGATACGAACAAGTCGCGTTTATTGCAGCGTTGGGTACAAGTACCTCGTCGCGTCGTGTTGACACCTCCTGACGTCAGTCGACATAAAAGAAAGCCTCCCCAATGGCATACTATGTATACTTATACTATGACTGTAATATTAACTTATCGCGGCCGTGGCCGCTATCACCGCATTGGTCTGCGAAAGCTTTTATAGCTAGAACTAGATCAATTGATCGTGGCCGTGGCCGCTTCTGATGCACTTGGTCTGTGTAAGCCTTACTTTATTGTATAGTCTTTGTCTTTGGTTGTAGGTGCGTACCTAATTATAATTTACTCTAGGTAGTTAATAATGTTGAAATGTAAAACTTTTTTCTTTGTAAAATACAAAACCGTATCCACTAGGTATCCATTAAAAGCTAGCTCTTTTTTCCTGTTTTCAGATTAATTGGCAATAATGTTAAAAACGTATTACCCATGAACTAGTACTGCATCAGTATAAATGGGCAATAAACCGTTAGTGTTTGTAAATTCGAAACTACTAAATGTTTTAGTATTTATTAAGTACTTTATTAGAATTTTAGGTATATATTTTTAAAGTAGTGAGAAATATTCATATCTGCAAGTTTTGAAATTTATATAGCTACCCCTAAAATATCACATACATAATTTTACAAATGCATGATGAAATTGAGCGTGTTATGAAAGTTGGGATAATTTGAGAACAGTTTGCTGCTCGAATCTCTAGCATTAAATTAATTCTAAATTGCTTAAATTAAATACTGAAATTGTGTAATGTAGGTAGGCAGGCAGGCACGTGCAGTATGTGGTTGAAATGTGAATCATACGTTGCCTTTCTATAAAATACGTTTAAAAAACGTTTAAAATATAAACGTAATTGAAATGTAGACGATGTGCAAAGCAAATACCTAATTGTAAAGCTATAAAAAAAGCAAAAAAGTGCTAGTTTGTTACAGTTTTAAATAAATATTATAAATTACTCCTATTTTAATTGATTCTATGGGTTGCTTATCGGATCATCAATCGGCTCATTCCAAAATGAGAGGGCCACGCTTCTTCCAAAAGGCACACACCTTCGAGATAGTGCCTAAAACTGGCATAAAAAGATTATTTCTCCTTTATTTGATAATACATGCCTCGGTTATACGAATAACATCTTCCACATAGTGCACTGTTTTGAAGAAAATGGTAACTTCTTCGAGCAGTTTTGGCATTTTTTATTCTTCTTATTTGTTGTTATTTTTGATACCGATTGTTTTTACTTATTTTTTATTAATGCTATTTTTTTGTTTTTCATATAAAAATGTGTAAAATTACAGCTGTTGCCAGCTTATTGTAGTAAATGAAGTCAGTAGGACTCTGTATAATCATAGTTTTCAATGTTCAAAGTTATTGAATTGTTCAAAAATAAAGTATTGAGAGAGTGTTTACTAATTTCCATTAACGTATATACCACCTAATAATATACAACACTGCGAACACTGGTTTCATAAAGCTTGCTGAGCAGTTGCCGAACTTAAGTTCGAGATTATAAACTTTCTCAAACTCGAACAATTACGTCGCCGCTTTCGGCGGTTATCGGTTGAAAACAAACAAACCGTCAACCTTTTTGAAACTTGGGCATTTACTCGTTCTTTAAGGCTTGGTCACACTACATGATTTCTCATAGGAGAAGTCATATGACTTCTCCTATGATAAATCATAGCAAAATAATAAGCTCAGGTCATAGCAAAATAATAGGGAATTTTCAGAATAAAACTGTTGGTTATTTACTATATTTGGTTATTTACCAAAAATAATAGGGAATTTTCAGAATAAAACTGTTGGTTATTTACTATATTTGGTTATTTACCCCAAATATGGTAAATAACTAACAGTTTTATTCTGAAAATTCCCTATTATTTTTGGTTATTATTTTGCTATAATTTATCATAGAAGTCATATGACTTCTCCTATGAGAAATCATGTAGTGTGGCCAACCCTTTACGTTTGTTTTCAACCGATAACCGCCGAAAGCGGCGACGTAATTATTCGAGTTTGAGAAAGCTTGCGATCTCGAACTTAAGTTCGACAAGTGCTCAGCAAGCTTTATGAAACCAACCCTCCTAAATGATTAATAATAACAGTAAGCTTATTTTTTTACCTAAACAGAAACGAAATATTTTATAAAAAATTAAAAATATAATAATTTTGATTATGCATTGATTGATTGATGCTTGAATTGAGTATAAAAGTTATGTAGGTAGGTACTTATTTGTTGAAAAATTTTCATATAGTATCTATTTTTATTAGTATGATAGATAGGGTAGTTTTATAGTTTTGCAGAACAAAAAATACTTCACATATTTACTGTGTTAAAATTATAAAAGTTTAGGTATATATTTTATTATACAGTAAAAGTTGTGGTTAACATTTCAATCTCTTGAACTCTTGAAAAGAACTAAACTGCTAAGTATAAGTGATTTTAAAAGAAAACACCAAATAAACTCAGTTCCATTGATGAAATTTTGATCTTTCATTCTAATTAAATGATATATTATGCTAATAATTATTGTCACTATGGCCTAATGTCATTTTCAATTTAAAAATTTGCCTGGAAATTAATTAGATGTTCCTACAATTTTGAAGCAAGACTTGAAAAGCTTTTGAATTATATCGTCTATGAAACAGAAGCAATAAATTATTGACAACGTGATTAAAGCTTTTCCATAAAATTATTATTAAAAACTATTCATTGGTGACATGAGAGGAAAAAGCAACTTTTTTTACCATTAAAAATTTGTAAGTTGATATTACATTTTTATAAAATAAAAGAAGGGAATAGAATTTTTTATAATAACAAAAGAGGATGGTGAATGGGAGTATAAATTTCTAAAATGCTTTGACATATTTGATATACCAATTACTTTGAAAAAAAGAAAAAGTTTTGAAAAGTTAAGAAAGTCAAACTCAGAATTCATAACTTTAGGTCTTTTAAGATACATGCGTTTAAATAAGCCGGGCTGTGGAGGCCCGACAACAAATGGGAATTTAAATGAATATTTTAATTATTTATTAAGAGCCATTATTTTGTGAATTATAACGCTACAAACTTAAGATTTGGAATATTTATGAATAACTTTGCTTTTATGTTGGTCTTTGTTGTTACAGCTCAAATAAACCACCTTTTCTTTTGAGCTCTCGTGTAGTTTTTCTTTTTCATTTTAGAAATGTTAATTTGATATTATTTCATAAATGTTATCATTCTTTACTTTATCGTTAATTCTAAAAATAGTTTTTTTTTTAAATTTTATCAACCCATTTCTCCAAAATTTACCTTACAACAAAGTTGGGTAGGTGGAAAACACCATATTTGCCTTCTAGTCACGAGTACTAATTAATACCCCATACATCTTTTCAAATTAGAGCCTTCTTAAAACTACGCTTTTTTGGGTAACTAAAGTTGAAATGAACTATATGAAACTCCGTTCGCACTTATCCCAAAAATACCCCTGTATTTTTTTTATTCAAATTTTGATGTACGCAGTAAATTCGAAAAATTGAATTGAGAATAAATTAATAGTAAATATTTACTTATCTTTTCTTCCTTTTTCTTAAGATTTACGACCAAATTCTAAAAGTAACTACTAGCTTTTGCATGTGGAGGCTATCTAGGAATCTAGCTATCAAAGTAGCTTTGGTAGCTGAAAAATTAATTTAAATTAACTTTGAAGGGAAGGATTAAGTCTTTTAGAAAACAGAACACAAAATCTCATCTACGCAAATTAAATATGCAAAACACGATCAAAACACATCCTCTTGAAGCCATTGAAATGTAATCTGAAAGAACTTATATGAAGCAAAACCTAACAAGGCCTCAGAAGTCGGGAATATGCATCAGAAGGATTGAAAAAGCTCAAAACAATATATTTCACATAATCGACTGTAATCTTATAGTAAAAGTTTGTCACAACGCATTCCATAAATATCTCCCATGCTCGTGGTTCCTTTGTGAATTTAAACTACGGAATTATAAATTCTTGTTTGCAATTTATCTAAAATTAAAAAAATTAATAAGTTTCTCTGGGGTGGTCCACAAACTGGAGATTGATAATATCTTACTTTAAACTACCATTATGTAAAGATTGTATACCGTATTTAGATAAAAATTTTGCATGTAAATTATATACTTGCCCGATCAATCAAGATTTCAATAATCAGGTTTTGTTAACATTTTTTTACAATTTTAAAACAAATTACATTTTTTTTTAAATTAGTAGAGCACGCGATGAGAAAAAAATTAACAGCATTAGAGAAAATTTAAATTTCCCTAGACAATTTAAGAAACGCTCGACTTAGTTTCTTAATTAAATTTAAACTTAAGTACTAAGCAAAATTAAATTAAAGTCTAAAAATGTTTAGTAACGTACCGGATACCGATGTTTTAATAAATGTACCTACCTGTGTGTAATGTATCCTGTTATACCTATTTGCTATACTATTTATTTAATACATTTATTATTATAGTATGATTTAATTGCAATTTTAGAAACGTTTAAACGTTTAGTTTAAGACGATGGTAATTAGTCTGAGTTTAAAGGCTTTAGGCACACGAGAGTTTAATTTACACGTCATACGAACGTTAAAAATGTTCTGGAAAACGTGACTTGATTCTGGCTCAAGATGAACGTTGTCAAAGTTGTTTTGTTTGTTCTGTTTCACTTTGTCTTCTAGTTCAAATTTATACCTACCTTAGAACAAAACCAGTATGTATGTGCGTTTCAAACGCACGTCCATTTAACGCTCGTGTGTAGCTGACCTAAATAAACCATTTTCTTTCAAGAAAACATCTACGTAAAAAATATAACTCTGGTAAGCTTAGCAATGTTTTTAAATAATTTAATGCAATAAGAGGATCGAGTCGTTTTTAATACATTTTATTTAAATAATTAAAGTTTAAATAAAGAAGCAGGTAAACAATTATTAATAGCAGTACTTTTAACTGAAAATGTTAACGATATATTTAATTTAATTTAATAAAAGCAAGTACACGATTCATTATTGTTAAGTACCTCAAGTGGAATATAGAATAGATAGCTACTTTGTAATTGTATATTTTAAAATTTATCATCTGTAGAATTTCCTCCTTTTCGAAGCTTAAAATTTATTAAGTTTAGAATTATGGAAATTTTAATTTCTAATTATTATATCAAAATATAAATAAATAACGTAGCGTTATTGATTAAAATCTTGAATGTTGAGATCGGAACTGATGTAAAGACAATCCCAAGAGTAACGATATAAGGGTTTGTTCTAAACTAAAAGGCGGAAAAAGGAAAAATTTATCAAAGTGGTTTCCTAAGTGCGTTCCTATAATAATGCACGTCATTTTTTGAAAACATGTTTTTATATTATAGGTATACGTAAAAGGAATTTCTAAAAGGCTTGCAAGTTTTCTGAATAATACCAAATTCCAAAGACCATCTACTATTCTACCAAACCTATATAAAAAATGTGAAAGGCTTTTAAGGTCAAAATGGCTTAAAATCCCTTGAATGACAAACTTGTTTTATCTCTTTCTTCGTTGCTCCCGCCTCAACAAGCTATCTTATTCACTGAAATATACCTTTAGTGAGTAGCGACCTCTTCTTTAGCGGGGATTTTTGGTCACATTCGATTCGGCCCATAAGCTATGCCAATCTTATAGTATACACGATCTTTTGATAATACTTATTATACAGTGTCCGCAAAATAGTCTTCACCATATGGGATTTTTTTTATTATATGTTTTACAAGAATATCTTTCGGCATCACTCTCTGCATGACATAGAATCAAAAAGGCACCAAAAATATTAGTGATGTCATTTACTTAACAACGTCAATACATCTTTTGAAAGGTACGATTGCCCAAAAATGTCGTTATTTTTCAAAATAGAGAAAAACATCATAAGGGAACATTGTTTCTATTCACCTCAAGATACTAGGTAAGAAGTTTAAGAAAAAACTGTTAACATTTTAATTTTTTGTTTTTTTTTTGGTAATTGTCTGGATATTTACCGTAAATTTAAGATATTATTTGGGACTCTTATCTGACCGTTCTTATTTTAATAAAAATTTCCGGATATTTTTCTAAAATAAGTGACTAATACTATTAAAATATGTCCCAAGAAGAATTCAGAAATGGGAAAATAATTCATTTTCAATGAAAATACTTTGAAGTTCAAAATGTAGAACAAAGATGTAGTATTTTGATCTCGTTGAATCAAAATGGATCTCTAGAATTTAAATGTAAGGAAAAAAACTCTGGAGAACTATAAATTAGTGAAAAAAAAACAAAAAATAAAAATGTTAATATTTTTTTCTTAAACTTCGTACTTATCTTGAGGTATCTTGAGGTATCTTGAGGTGAATAGAAACAATTTTCTTTTATGATGTTTTTCTCTATTTTGAAAAATAACGATTTATTTTTGGACAATCGTAACTTTCAACAGACGTACCTAATGGCCGTGTTGCGTAAATGACATCAGTAATATTTTTGACGCTTTTTTGATTCTGACCTTTTTCTGGAAACTTTCAAATCGATCATCTCGTAAACAAAACCCGATTGGAAGAAATAACTTAACCTTAAATTTGCAAAAATTATCCCAAAATAACCCCTTTATTTTGGGATACCCTGTATATATTTTTTGAAAACCTTATACTTATTTTCAATGAAATAATTTTAAAGTGGCTAAAACCAAATTTCATCAAAATCGGTTCAGTAGTTTTTGCTCCACAGCTATTATTAAGTAATTAATTAGTAATTATACTTATATCATTCATCGATACTTACAGACCAACTTTTTCTCACAAATATTATGTTTGCATTTTTGGACTCAGAGGAACTCACAACGTCTAGAAATTAATTAAAAAGAAATTGAAAATTTTTTCCATCATACTTTTTTCAGAGTAGATTAAATCAATGAAAATGTAAAAATAGAGAGGGACAAAAAAAATAGCTAGAGCATATTTTCAGGGAAGGGCCGTTACAATTTTTCTGCAGCAATTGATGGTCATACGAATTTATTGTCAATTTAATGTGAACTTATGTTAAAGGAATTTCGGGGGTATATGTTCAAACCTCCAATAGCTACGTTACTGGGATACTACAAGTACATAAAAAGAGGATCAGTGCTCTTTTATGTTATTCATTCCAAATACAATAGGACACAAACGAGTCGAACGTGAGAACTCGTTGGTGTACAGTTTTACACTTGGATGTCGTTTTGCAACAATGATCTAACCCACAGTTATGTAGTTTTCCACAAATTAATAAAACAGTTGAAAACGCTTTAGTAAATTTGCGTTTTGAAAACAGCGTCTTTTAGTAGATAGTACCACCATCACCAAATGTTAGTTAAATTAATTTTGTTTATTGTAGAAGACATCATAAAATGACATTTTAAAACGAAAATGTCAAGAAAACAAGGTGTGGGTTAGATCGTTGTTGCATAACAACATTCACTTGTGAAAAGTGTATCCACTTGTGAATATTGTAGTGTATAGTAAAAACTTGATATACTTACCTAGAATTAGTCACACGTTTGTCACCCCCTTGAGGTAAGCTCAGGGGATAAGGACGGTGCTTTGTAATCACATACATAGGAGGTCACCTCCATCACATTTCAGCAATAAAATTGCTCTTGGCATATTTTTATCTTTCATACTAACTGGTTTTCGAAACTAATTTGAGTAGGCTAATAGTAAATAGTATATTGCGATACAAGGTCGGTAAGTGCATATTTAACAAGGGTATGATCTCGTTTTTCTAACATCTTCTCGATTTGTTAAGAAAATCACTTAAAAGTAAAATTAATAAATTTCAAGTTTATTCAAAATAGTAGCCGCTGAGGAGTCCCAGTAACAAGAATAAAAGTAATAAGTAGCTCAAACGTGGTAATACAGAATAGGATACAATTGTGCAAAAATTATATTAAAACAGAGTAAAATAAAGAAATCAGTTTTAAAAATATTATTATTTATAACCGTTAAGGGTCGCTGACATTATCCCAGTTAACTAGCGCCAACATGTTAAATATCCTAGCCTAGTGAACTAGCATAATTTCATCGCTGCATTATCAATGTCATTACAAGCTGTATACTGATCACCATCTCTACAATAAAATGCACATAAAAAGCCATTTACTACAGCCCAAAATGGTTGACCACGTCCATTACAACTACATTGTGGTGTATTGGACTGACATAGTGATGGACTTTCCATATCACAACTTATATTCTCATCACCATTTCTACAATAAAATACACAAATATCGTTAGTGGAAGTCCAATATGGGTCACCACCTCCAGTACAACTACATGGTGGAGCTTGCGCGTTACATTCAGCATCTCGATCCATTTCGTCTTCTGTTCGTTCTCCTGTTCCTGTTCCTCCTGTTCCCCCTGTACCTGTTCCTCCTGTACCTGTTCCCCCTGTACCTGTTCCTCCTGTTTGTCCTCCTTGTGCATTAGTGTACAAAACTACCAAAAAGATGGTAGTAATAAATAGAAACAACTTCATTTTCCTATTAACAATATTTTTCTACATTTGAAAAAAAAATTCTTAAAATTACTTACAGTGGTGTTGTGTTATCAAACTTAAGTGAAAACTTAAAAAAATTCGAATCGTGCAAGTACCTTATATGCACATCGATAACTTTCAATAATCATTTTTATTACCAAAAAACGACAATTAGGCAAATATTTTGCAATAATTAATGTTAAATAAGACTTCAAGTTATGGCCCAAAAGTTGATTTATAAGTTACCGGAAACGTTATCTTTAAATATCTTGCTGTTATGCTTATTTTGCACCAATTTTACTATATATCGCTGGTCTAGAGGTAAAACTCACTAAGTACACTTTTTGACCAAAGTTACATTTTGTCATTATCTACATCAGTAGAATGAATTCTTTGCGTTGTAAAACTCAGTAAGTGACTATGACGTTTATTTACACAGATTGGCAGTAGAAAAAGTCATTTAGTGCATTTTGTTGAATTTATGCTTGGAGGTAAAACTCATTCTGTACTTACGAATTCTTTCCACTCGGTTATAATCGCGTTTTGTGCAATAGTGACTCTTATTATAATGATGACTGTCATGTTTGATGCGATTGTAAAAGTACAGTGAAGTGCAAAAGTGTATTTAATTGTGGTTTAACATGGATAAATTAATGGTAAGTATTTTTATTATGTTCTATTTTTACGTAAAACCCATTATTTTCTTCAATTTTACCTCTTTTGTCATTATCCCTACATAATTAAATTATTGTTGAGTTTGTAATCAAATTATTGCTAGTAAATCACCACAATAAGGAGTATTATCTTGTGACGACCTATAATTTTATTTTATTTTTCTAGTGCTCTAGTTCAAAGCAACGTGTTCCCCAAAATGTAAGCGCTAGGACCAAATTAATAATGAATAGGGCTGAACCATGGAAGGAAGACGCTGCAGATAATGTGAGTTGAAATATAATAATTCTATTCATTATTAGTATTACAATTTATTTTGTTATATAGAAATTAATAATATATTATATTTTTTTATTCAGGTTAACATGGTTTTAAAAAATCATATTACACAAAACCCAGATAACCACGAATTACCAGTGATGCACCCGAGTTCTACTGCTAAACATGTCAATGTAAGTATCAATTTGTAGTTGCATTTGTGATTTTAGTTCTTTTGATTTATTCTGTTTGTAGGTATATTTGATTAATTTTTATAATGCTTTTAGGAAGTGCAGCTGGTGCTAAATGAGTCTGTGGAAGAAGCAAATAACCAAGATGATCGAGCAAAAATGAAGAGGCGTCCTAAAAGGTCTAAGGTTAATAATAACAGTATTGTACAGTATAGTTCAAGTAGTGATGAGGATTTCTCGCCTTGCAACTCTGATGATGATCCTCTCTTTTGTCCATCAAGTGAAGAGGGGTTAGAAAATATTTCAGATTTTTCTGACTATGAGCCTGTGCAAGAAAATCCTTTTAACAAAATAAAAACATCACGATGGCGCCAAAAAAATACAGCTAGTTGGAAAGTCAATAACACAAAAGAGCTACGTTCTAAATGCTTACCATATACTAACAAACGTAAAGCATGTACAGCAAAGAGTCCAAAGCCAGTGGACTGTTCAAGTTGCAGATTTAAGTGCTCGACTAATTTTAGTCAAGAAGACAGAATAGAAATTTGTCTGACTTATTGGAGCTTTAATGACTATAAACGTCAAAAAGATTTTTTGGTAAAAAATGTTGTTCCAGCCCTACCGAAACGCCGTAGGAATCCAGAAAGCCTCAAGACTAAGTTGGTATCAAAATCTTACTTCCTAGATGGTAAATTTGGGCGTCACCGGGTATGTGCCAAGTTTTTTGAAACTACTTTATGTATATCCAATGGTCCAATCAATACTGCATTACGTGATATCAGCTCTGCCGGTTGTTTTATAGGAAAGGACCAAAGAGGTAGAAAGAAACCAGGGAATAAAACCAATGATGAATCAGTAGCTCGGGTGAAGGAGCATATTGAAAGTTTCCCTTGTGTGGAATCACATTATGTAAGAAAAACTAGTAAAAGGCGATATCTTGATCCCAATTTATCAATTTTAAAAATGTATGAGTTATACAAAATTACTTTGTCTGAAAATGATAAACCAGTTAGCGAATGGAAATACCGTCAGATTTTTTGTCGAGACTACAATTTGTCCTTCTTTATCCCAAAAAAAGACCAATGTGCTACATGCAGCAAGTATAACATTGCTGATTCAAAGCAGAAACAGAATATGGAACTAGAATATTCTATGCATGTTATAAGCAAAAATGAATGTAATGAGGCTAAGGAAAGAGATAAGCAACATTCTGCAGTAGACCCCACATTTGTTACTGCAACTTTCGATCTTCAAAGTGTGCTTCAACTACCATACTCTGCAGTATCGCAATTTTACTATTCAAGAAAGATTTGTGTGTACAATTTAACCATCTATGAAGGCGATGGTACTAATGCATATTGCTACTGCTGGAATGAGCTTAACGGCAAAAGAGGTAGCAATGAAGTAGGATCTATCTTGCTGAAATACATAGAGACCTTACCACCCACCGTTCACAGAATATCCTTATTTTCAGATACGTGCGGAGGCCAGAACCGCAATCAACAGGTCGCTGCTGCTTTACTTTATGCTGTTCAAAATTTCCACTTCGATACCATTGAACAAAAATTTTTAGAGTCCGGACATTCCTATATGGAGTGCGACTCTATGCACTCAGCTATAGAGACATCCAAAAAACACAAATGTGCGTACATAATGAACGATTGGTTGGAAATATTCAAAAGTGCAAGGTCTAGAAGAGGAAAATGTAAAAATGATCAATATAAAGTTACAGAACTGAAATTTAATGACTTTTTGGACCTTCATGGTATGGCAGCCACGTTAATAAAAAATAGGACCGTTGATGATGATGGACAGAAAGTAAACTGGTTGAAAATAAAATGTTTAAAATTTGAGAAAACCTCCCCAGGAAAGATATTATTCCGATACGACCACTCTTCGCTATATAAGACTTTGTCTGTGTTAGGTCGGGGTAGACCAAGGACTCAGGCATCTATAGAACCAAAACGAATTTATAAGCAATTGCTACCTATTGCAATTCAGAAAAAAAATGACCTCATCAAACTTTGTAAAAATCAACTAATTCCGCAAGAACTTCATCACTGGTATGAAAATCTTCCAACTACCTCCTCAAAAGAAGTTGAGAGATTATCGGAACCAAATTTTGATGAAGATTCTGATTCTATTGAATAATTTTAATTAAGTTTTCTTTGTAAATTCAGTAAAACTATGTAAGGTTTAATTCGGTAACTGTAAAACATACAAAAATATATTTGTGGTAAACTTCATTAAGTACCTGTACATCATTTTTACAAGTAAATAAACAAAAGGCAGTTTCTCTTCAACTTCTGTTTGTTAAATAATATAATTATTAACGATTTCTCATTTAGAATTCTTTGATTGAGCAACAAAAATATTTATAAAATCAAATTTTTGATCAAACCTCATTATCTCCATACTTACTAAATGTCACATAATGAGTTTTACCTCTAGACCAGCGATATATTCTCGTCGTTTAGGCTGATACCCTTTTTGAATTATTCAAAAAACATAAATGATATGATAATTTTGTGCTAGTTCATTACTAATTTTTATTACTATTTTAAAATTATGTTTTAAATTCAAAAATTTTAATAAAATTTTTTTTTGGCACATTGCATTTACAAAAAGCTAAACTCAGAAATAAAATAGAAAATTCCGCTCTTTATTAAAATTTTTGAATCGATGATGGTAGGTACAAAATTCAAAACCGAAACGTTGTTTTCAAAAATCTAAAATTTCCATCTTGTATAGAGACAAAGAAGGTGCAATGAAAATTTGTTTTTAGTTTTATCTTTGAAAATAACTTCAGAAAAAAATATATGAGATTTCCCGGAATCAAAGTACCTACACAGTTGATAAAGTTTATGTGTTCTTGCGTGTAGGATTAGCACATTTTATACAGGATGTTTACATGAGCGTCGTTTCCAAAAATTGTAAGGAGGAGCAGAATTCTTTTTCAAAATGCGCCGCAGGCGAATATTTTTGACATTTTTCTCATCTTTATGGCCTCGAGCCATTACCACTTTATATTTTTGTTCTGTGATCGTTAATCGTTCATAGTTGCCTGGATTCATATGTGAAATTACAAATTTTATATTTAGCATAACTAAACCCTACGTCATAGGGCTGATTTTTGTGAAATTCGAAAAAAACACAATAGTAAGGAACAATAAACCGCTGGTCTGCCTAAGCATATTCTGGTAGCAGTGGCGGCAGACCTCTTCAGAAGTTGTTATTGTTTTTATATTGGCATTTTAGTGTTGATTTTTCCATTTAACCAACTTCGTATCTTTTCTAGTTTCTGATATTTCAATGCAGTTTCGTGAGACACCCTGCAGACGCATTCTATAGTAAATTTTCACACATTTCTATAGTAAAACAACTGCTGAAGAGGTCTTGCTGCTGCCATCAGGGCATGCTTAGGCAAATCGGCGGTTTGTTGTTCTTTGCTATTGTTTCTTTCGAATAAGGAAGAAACAAAAAAATTTTAAAATTGTTTATTTTCAGTTTTTATTGTAAAATTTGACTTTCTTATTATAAATATCGTTAAAAAAATACAAAAAAATTGTGATTGGTACGACGTCACTCGTCATGACAACAAGCTAGTCGCAAACTTATTTATACGCAGTTATTATACTATTGCTAAAGTCTGGAAAGAAAGTGTTAGGGTGTGCGCAAATTAAAAGCGTAGAGGAGAGAGTTTACATAGCGTTGTTTAAAATATCAACTTGAATCATATGTCCCTACAAAGATGCACCACCGGTCTATGCTCTCCGCTTTCAATTTGAGCACCCCAAAACGCTGTGGTCTATGCTAAAGTACGATTCAAAGTAGCTTTGGGAGGGCAATATTCGTCTGATTACAAAATTGAAATAGTTAAATATATCTGTTTCACTTACTATCGGCATATGAAAGGAGATAGCAAGCTTTAACAAACGTCGACTATACAATTAAATGTACCTGTCAGAAACGTAGGTTGTAGAAATTTCTACATTATTTCAAACTTAAACGTCAGATTTTACAAATTTATATAATTTATAAATTAAATGGATTAAAATAGGGAGATGAAGGTAAGTAAACAGCAAGTATACATTACAACCTTTACAAATACGCAGAAAAATTGTTTTTAAATGCTAATTATTTGTAAATTTGTAAATTTATTTAGCGCATTTTTCAAACTAGGCGGCAGATATTTCAAATATCTAGAAACATTTGGGTCAATTATTGGTACCACTTAACAACACTAAAATGTTGAACAATTAGACATACGTTCTTCAAAATTTAATCCAGACGTTGCTTATCCCCTCTCAACTCAAACCTACTTTGGACTTTACTAAAGTCAACTCCAAAGTAGCTTTGGGGTGGGCAATATTCGTCTGATTACAAAATTGAAATAGTTAAATATATCTGTTTCACTTACTATTAGTACAGGGTCTATCGGTTTCAACCTGGAAAAACGACATATGTGGCTGTAAATTTACAATTAGCTAGCCTTAAGAGTCTACATAAAGACACAAAAAAGTTTACCACTCCAAGGGGTGTGCAACATGAAGTAAATGTGTCCTCAACATTCAAAGAATACTAGCTCGAAAAGAAATGAGAATTTCGAAATTCTGATAAAGCTATTTAATAGAGCATGGAATTCTGAACAATTTATGAATCTATAAAATTTTTTGTACTAATAGTACTTTTCCAGAAAAACGCGATGAAAGACAAATAGGGATAAACAGTTAGAAATCTGAAAATTGGAAATTTTCAAGCGTAGTGGCTCGCTAAAATGTTTGCCATTTTGTAATTAATTGTCAGATCATTGTTTCGTGCAAGTTTTTGAAAAGAAGATGGTTTTAGCTTTAAATTGACGTGGTTGTTTTTAATTTATTTATTTTCATCATCCCTGAAATTATACTACAAGTTTTCTTTTTCATTTTTCTGACGACTCTTTACAAATTAATGTACCATAAGCTACAGAGAGCTCAAAATTAAAAAATATTCTGAATATGTGTTCTATAATATATTTGTAATGACATCATGCTACTAATCATGTTAAAACAATTTTCAGTTTTAAAAAAACACCTCTTAAATATTTCAACTTTTTTGAATTTTATTTTTTTCTTGTAATAAAATTTTTAAAAGGCCGCGTAAGATAGAAAAATGTAATTTTCAAAAAAATAAATATATGGTTTTGTAGGTAATTGATCGTGCTTTCAAATGATGTACTTGAAATTTATTCTACTTCATGTGTTTTTTATGAAATTAAGATGAAGTGCGCGCGTCTCAAAAAGGGCACTTTTTTCGTAATATTGACTGCATTTTTTATGTGAACGTTATATCTTAAAAACGGTTGCGGAGAATGAAAGAGGATATTTCAACGTTTCAGTTCATCATACTGAATATTGATTTCCGCCTACCTGCTCCGGAAAAAGAACCCCGAAAACACAGTTTTTTTCGATGATCCCGAACAAATGGCAAAAACAAGCTACATTTCGAAAAACAACATATATGTGGCTGAAAATTTGAAATAAGCTAATATTGAAAGCCTAGAAGAGGAGACAAAAAAGTTTACCACTCTCAGAGGTGTGCATCTAATAAATGTGTCCTCAACTGTTAAAAGAGTAACTGGAAGTATAATAGAAAAATCTAAACTTTGTTTGGGCCAATTTATAGAAAATGCAATTCTAAACTACTTATATAGCAATAAAATTTTCTGTACTTGCAATAGTTTTTCCGTAAACGCCTCGAAAGAACCATTTATATAGCCTTAACATAAATCTAGAGCACAGACTGGAAAAACAACATATGTGGCTGAAAATTTGAAATAAGGTAGTATTAAAAGCCTGGAAAAAGAGGCAAAAAAGTTTACCACTCTCAGGGGTGTGCAACATCGAATAAATGTGTCCTCAACTGTTAAAAGAGTAACTGGAAGTATAATAGAAAAATCTAAACTTTGTTTGGGCCAATTTATAGAAAATGCAATTCTAAACTACTTATATAGCAATAAAATTTTCTGTACTTGCAATAGTTTTTCCGTAAACACCTCGAAAGAACCATTTATATAGCCTTAACATAAATCTAGAGCACAGACTGGAAAAACAACATATGTGGCTGAAAATTTGAAATAAAGTAGTATTAAAAGCCTAGAAAAAGAGGCAAAAAAGTTTACCACTCTCAGGGGTGTGCAACATCGAATAAATGTGTCCTCAACTGTTAAAAGAGTAACTGGAAGTATAATAGAAAAATCTAAACTTTGTTTGGGCCAATTTATAGAGAATGCAATTCTAACAACTTATATATCTATGAAATTTTCTGTATTTGCAATAGTTCTTCCGTAAACGCGTCGAAAGAATCATTTAGATAGCCTCTACATCAATTTATATAAAAAAATTATATAAATTAGTTTAAAATTTCAATTACATCTCTTTTTTAATCTTTTTTATTCCTCCTCATTTACAGTAACCGCTAAATCGAAAAAAAATGTTAAAAAAGCAGAATGTTATTATTTTGGCAGCTGATTTAACAGTTTGCAGTTGTCAAACTTCAATTTTGATATCATATTCGTATACAGCGACCCCATAAATATATAAAGTACCATTAGGGGAGTCAATAGAGCTATAAAAACTGCGTTGTTTCGAAATTCGTGCCCGAAGCTTCGATTTTTCTGAAATTTTCACATTATCTTCTATATGGTGTCTAGTTCAAAGTTTACCTTTTTTATTTTGCCGCGATCTATTTTCCTCCGCGGAAAACGGGAAACACTTTTTCCAGACAAGGTGTTCCAGAAAAACATCGACCAACTACTAAAATGAGTTTATGGGTTCAAAATAGGACATTTGTTCCTCTTGAAATCTATCTAAAAATGCACCCCTAAAAAGTTATTGAATCTCAAAGTTAATTTTCAAAAATTAACATATCGCTTTATTTCCAAAACTACTGTAAATATTTTAATAATTTTTATACAGCTGATATATCTTATAAAAGGCACTCTGTAGTAAAAATTGCAAGATAATCGCAATACTGGAACTATCCCTTAGGGGGTGGTGCTAACTTGAAAACTCTGAAAGACTACTTTGGCGCCAAAAAAAAGTAAATGCGTTTACTATATTTTGTAGGAAATTTTAAAACAAGCGGTTTTGTTCTTCTAACTCTTTTTTCTAAAACCAGCGGTTTTTGAGAAAAATTGAAAGATAACAATATTAAGGGTTGAATTTGGTAAAAAATGTTACCAATAAACCATCGCAAATCACCGGCAAACTTCTACAGTGCATTCTTGGTATTAAAATAAGATATTTGTACCTCTTGAAATTATATCAAAAAATGCACCCCTAAAAAACTGTGGGCTCTTAAAGTTGGGATTAAAATTTTTTTAAGTCCGTTTATCTCCACAAGTACTGCAAATATTTTAATGATTTTTCTTCTGCCAACATATCTTTTAAATGTCATCTTGTGGTAGAAATTTCAAGAAAATCACACGACTAGAACTACCCCTTAGGGGGGTGGGCCTAACTTTTAACCCTAAAAAAATCGAATTAAATTAGATAATTTTATAGGAAATTTTAAAATAAGCATTTTTTGCCTCTAATATTTTTCTTCTACAACCAACGGTTCTTGAGAAAAAATGAAAAACGTATATGTTTGGAGAATAAAGTGATTTCTCCCGTTTTTTTTGTGAGTCTTCTTCCACCGAGGAAAACACCGCGCGGCCAAAAAAAACTTTTAGACTTTGAACTAGGGACTATATATAAGATCATGCAAAAGGATTCAGAAAAATCGACTCTTCGGGGACTTACTTAGGAATGATTGTCTTCATTGACGAAACAATCTAAAACATCAAGTATTTTCAAATTACCCCACTTGGTGAGCCTTTTTCTGCCGAGGAAAATATAGCGCGGCCAAAAAAAACTTGTAGACTTTGAACCAGGGACTATATAGAAGATCATGCAAAAGGTTTCAGAAAAATCGACTCTTCGGGGACTTACTTAGGAATGATTGTCTTCATTGACGAAACAATCTAAAACATCAAGTATTTTCAAATTACCCCACTTGGTGAGCCTTTTTCTGCCGAGGAAAATATAGCGCGGCCAAAAAAAACTTGTAGACTTTGAACCAGGGACTATATAGAAGATCATGCAAAAGGTTTCAGAAAAATCGACTCTTCGGGGGCTTACTTAGGAACGATTGTCTTCATTGACTGAACAATTCATGCGCATTTAAGACAAGTATGTCGAAATTAATCCCCGAAGCGTCGATTTTTCTGAAACCTTTGCATTATCTTCTATATGGTCACTAGTTCAAAGTCTACCAGTTTTTTTTTGACGCGCGATATTTTCCTCGACAGAAAAAGACTTGTAAGTTGAATTCTGAAATTCAAAGATTCGTTATAAATTGAACCTTTTTCTGCCGAAGAAAATATCGCGCGTCAAAAGAAAACTCGTAGACTCTGAACTAGTGACTATATAGAAGATAATGCAAAAGGTTTCAGAAAAATCGACGCTTCGGGGATTAATTTCGACATACTTGTCTTAAATGCGCATGAATTGTTCAGTCAATGAAGACAATTATTCCTAAGTAAGCCCCCGAAGAGTCGATTTTTCTGAAACCTTTTGCATTATCTTCTATATGGTCACTAGTTCAAAGTCTACCAGTCTTTTCTTGACGCGCGATATTTTCCTCGGCAGAAAGAGACTCACAAGGTGGGCATAAAAATGGAAAAAATCTCATTATTCTCCAAACATATAACTTTTTCATTTTTTTCAAGAACCGTTGGTTTTAGAAGAAAAATATAAGAGACAAAAAATACTTATTTTAAAATTTCCTATAAAATTATTTAATTCAATTCGATTTTTTAAGGGTTACAAATTAGAGCCACCCCCCTAAGGGGTAGTTCTAGTGATGCGATATTTTTGAAATTTCTACCACAAGATGACATTTAAAAGATATGTTGGCAGAATAAAAATCATTAAAATATTTTCAGTACTTGCGGAGATAATCGGACTTAAAGAAATTTTAATCCCAACTTTAAGAGCCCGCAGTTTTTTAGGGGTGCATTTTTTGATATAATTTTAAGAGGGACAAATGTCTTATTTTAATACCAAGAATGCACTGTAGAAGTTTGCCGGTGATTTGCGATGGTTTATTTGTCACATTTTTTACCAAATTCAACCCTTAATATTGTTATTTTAAATTTTTTTCAAAAGCCGTTGATTTTAGAAAAAAAAATTAAGAGAAAAAAATCGCTTGTTTTAAAATTACCTACAAAATTTAGTCAACGCTTTTACTTTTTTTGGTGCCAAAGTACTCTTTTAGAGTTTCCAGATTAGCACTACCCCCCTAAGGGATAGTTCCAGTATTGCGATTAACATGAAATTTTTACCACAGAGTGACTTTTATAAGATATGTCAGCTTTATAAAAATTATTAAAATATTTACAGTAGTTTTGAAGATAAAGCGATTTGTTAATATTTTTACCCTAACTTTGAGAGCCAATAACTTTTTAGGGATGCATTTTTAGATACAATTTCAAGAGAAACAAATGTCCTATTTTGGACCCATAAACTCATATTAGTAGTTGGTCGGTGTTTTTCAGGAACACCTTGTCTGGAAAAAGTTTTTTCGTTTTCCGCGGAGGAAAATAGATCGCGGCAAAATAAAAAAGGTAAACTTTGAACTAAGCACCATATAGAAGATAATGTGAAAAATTCAGAAAAATCGATGCTTCGGGCACGAATTTCGAAATGCTTGCTTAATTTGAATGGACTACATGTCCTTATTAAAAAATAATTAGATTTAAAAAAACGCTCCCTAAAAACAATATATGGGTGGGATCTACCCATGTTGCAAACCCCTGACGATGGTAAACTTTTTAGCGGCTTGTAGTACATATCAAATAATGCCCAAATCCAAATTTTCAGCCACATATGTTTTATTTCCAGGTCGATGCCGATATTCGCTTTTGGGATCTGTACTATATCGGTGTATGAAAGAAGATAGCAAGCTTTAACAAACGTCGACTATACAATTAAATGTACCTGTCAAAAACGTAGGTTGTAGAAATTTCTACATTATTTCAAACTTAAACGTCAGATTTTACAAATTTATATAATTTATAAATTAAATGGATTAAAATAGGGAGATGAAGGTAAGTAAACAGCAAGTATACATTACAACCTTTACAAATACGCAGAAAAATTGTTTTTAAATGCTAATTATTTGTAAATTTGTAAATTTATTTAGCGCATTTTTCAAACTAGGCGGCAGATATTTCAAATATCTAGAAACATTTGGGTCAATTATTGGTACCACTTAACAACACTAAAATGTTGAACAAATAGACATACGTTCTTCAAAATTTAATCCAGACGTTGCTTATCCCCTCTCAACTCGAACCTACTTTGGAGTTGACTATATATGCTCTAGGCTCTATGCTCGAAACTTTTAATTTGAGCACACCCTTTAGGGGTAAGGGAGCGGGGATATTATCTCTATGGAAACCATAGGCGTCCTGCTTTAATAATAGGAAAGTCTCTTCAATTTCAAAAGTATTTAATTATTGTTCGTCTTGTTTCAAAACGTAGAGGTTTTTTTTTTAAATTTTTTGCGATAATATTTCGTATTTTAAAAAATATTTAAAGTTTGAGTCACAGATATCGCGTCAAAAACGGTATTTGCGGTTGTGACGTCAGAATACAGTATGACTATAGCATAGCAACTTCAGCATACAGGCACGTAACTAAGTTTTAAAAAATCAGGTGGGCACAAAGCGAGCCCAAATTATTTTGTATGAGCCACGTGCAAATAGGAAATGTTTGAATATTATATACCTAAACAAAATCTATGCACAAATAAATTGATGGGCTTTTAATATAGTATATATTTAGATAAGGCAAATCACCGAAATTTGCTTTCTTGTACCCCTTTACAACCATAAAAAATGCAATTTCAATGAACGTGAAATGTGACAAGTATGACGTAGTAGGTGCTGTGTGATGACAATCCAAAGCATAGATATATTTTGACGTCACATAATCGTTTTTTCTATGCCTACTGTTTTCTTGTTCACAACCAGTTTAGAAAATGCAAAAACTACGCTAAAAAAATTTATTTAATTTTAGTGAACCACATAATTATTGTGAATGGATTAATATTCTACACCTCAAAATTGGTGTTTGATTATGATATAAATTTGAAGAGACTTCCCTATTACTTTTTACTAAATTAAATTCTTAGCAAAACCAATGAAGTAGACGGTAAAGTGCAATCATCCAAACCAACCGTCATTATAATTGTCTTTATAATTTATTTGTGCAACTGCATTAATGAAGCGGCACAATTAATATGTATGTAATATCAAATAATGTAATGCAAATTACGAGTTCCGCTATTTAATTGTAATAGACAGAACCCGCATTCCTGAGAAAGTTTTTCTTTCGAGAATCGTACAATACTTAAGTAGGGTTTCATGTTGCTGTCGGATTGTTTTTACTATATTTTTACTACATAGTTTTCGAGTTTATACTTCTATTTGTGAAAGATGAAAGTCGAAAGTGGGTATTTAAAGGCCTAGTCAGATAATTTGCCGAAAATTGTTCTAGAAAACGTCACTTTATTCTGACTCAAGATAAACGCCGTCAAAGATGTTTCATTTGTCTTTTTGTTCAAATTTATACTTATCTCACAACAAACGTTGCAAACGCACTTCCATTTAACGCTGTTGTGTAGCTGACCTAAATAAAGCATTTTCTTTCAAGAAAACGTATCTACGTAAAATATAACCCTGCAAGTTTAGCATCAATATTTTAAAATAAGTTAATGCAATAAGAGGATGTAGTCGTTCTTAATACATTTTATTTAAATCATTAAGGCATAAATAAAAAAGCAGGTAAACAATTAAAACAAGTAATTGAAATTTTAATTGAAAATGTTTACGATAAAAATTTAAATTAATAAAAGCAAGTACACGATTCATTATTGTTAAGTACCTCAAGTGGAATATAGATAGCTACTTTGTAATTGTATATTTTGAAAATTTATCATCCTCTGTGGAATTTCCTACCTCTCGAAGCTTAAAATTTATTAAGTTTAGCTTTAATGTCGCCGAACTCTTCAAAAGCTCAGAATTATGAAAATCTTAAGTTATAATTATAACAAAATATAAATAAATAACGTAGCGTGATTGATTAAAATCGTAAATGTTGAAATCGGAACTGATGTAAAGACAATCCCAAGAGTAACGATATAAGGGTTTGTTCTACTACACCAAAAGGCGGAAAAAAGGAAAAATTTATCAAGGCGGTTTCCTAAGTGCGTTCCTATAATAATGCAGGTCATTTTTGAAAACGTGTTTTTATATTATCCGAAAAAGGATTTCTAAAAGGACTGCAAGTTTTCTGAATAAGGGGATACTTATTAATTTATTATAGATGATTATATTCGCCTGAAATTTACAACAGCTTTTACTCAAAAACCACGATAGATTAGAAAATTAAAGTTTTGACACACATACGTAAAAGTAGAAGCAGATGTTGTACATAATCACAATTTCTATGCTTTAACGAACTCTGTTAAATTCTCTAAAGTGAGGAAAAGAAAGATGAAACTTATAGGATTTAACCTTTCAGTACTAACAGTCGGTCTGTTTTTATTAATATCTTTGAAATACGTACTGCTACGGTTGGGAGGTTATCAGTACCTTTAAACTAAATTCTCTCACACATATTTTTGAAGTTTGCAAGCATAAGTTTGTAATGGATCAATTATAATAATTGAATTCGGTCTGAGAGACCGACGTTAGTACAACAGTACCTAAAAATTTTCAATATTTTTTCAAAATTTTTAAAATTTTTTAGTTAAAAATTATTTTTTTCCACTTGTCTTGAATAGAAATAGGATAACAAAAAGAACAGAAGAGATTTTTGCATTTACTTCAATTAATAAGTTGCTCTTTTTGGTGCATGCTCTACATGTTCTAACATGTAAAATGCGACAAATGTTCTATCCAAAATATTTCAGCTATTGTTGAAGATGAAATAAATATTTTTACCTTTTTAGAAGTGTTGTTTGTAGGTTTGTTTATAATATTACTAGTTTGTTATTAATTTTGTTTAATTCGTTTGAAATCGCTTATTTAATTTATGCATCTTTGTATTTTTGTTTATTTTTTATAAAGTGAATTTTGGTTATTAAAATGAATTTTTTTTGCTAAAATTATAATTAGTATCCAGAAAAATTACTAAATATTTGAAATAATTTCTATTTGCAATAAAAAAGTTGTAAAAAATACGTTAAAAAAAATTAAAATTAAGTGCGGTCTGTGAGACCGACGTTAGTATGGATGTTATATGCTGGCACGTTAGTACTGGAAGGTTAAAAATTCGGTTGTTACCTACTCTTGGTTTGTGTGCCTATTCTAGAAAATATAGGTTTCCATAGATTTTTTTACTAAATGTCATCCAAATTAACTAATACACCTATGATAAAAGACGAAACTAATAAACATTTTTGTTTTATATTTTTGAATTAAATTCAAATTTTTTAGCCAGTTGGTACTACTGGAAATCGTTTTTTAAGGGCTTTCCAATGATGTATCACAAGTAGGGGGTTGCCATTTAAGATTTTTTAATTGGGGTGGTTAGAGCTTAGGGGGTAAGTGGGAGTGCATCACTTACTACGTTATTAGATTTCCCCCTCCGTACTACCCAAACGGTTTCGGGCGATTTTTGATATCTTTTTTAATTTCAGAGATATAGCCCCTGGCTCATTTTTAAATTGCTCTGTATGTGAAGAAAATGATAATTCGTGTAGAAAAGACCAAAAACTAAGGAATTGACTTTTTACCAGCACAATGCAATTTTGCAATTCTTACTGCAACATAAATCTAGAAACAAATTGTCGATAATGTGTAGTGACGAGGCTCTTGCTAGAGCCCTCAGTTTAGTTTAAATTTATAATTTTTAAATCAAAATTAGTTTAATTAATGTTTTTAGCTAAGTTAACCCTACAGTAAATACGTGAAAAATAATCCCACCAGTGCATACGTGAGGCCCCTAGTTGTTGCCTTTCCCCTCAAAGTTTGATAATTTTTTAAAAACTTTTTATATAGAAATTGATCCTTAACATTTAGAAACATAAAATATTTATAAATATTTGTAATCAAGTAACTACAAATTAATAAAAATGGCATTATTATATAGCATGCGCATTACTTACACTTTTTTATTTTAGGTATAGAAAGCCACTTTGAATTTTCAAAACTAAATTTTTTTTCGCAAAATCAGCACAAACAAAGCTAGAATGTTCCATAGTTATACAATTCAAGTTATACATATTTTATTGTAATTACAACTTTTGTGCCTATTCCAAAAAGAGCAATAGTTTCCCTTATTTCCTATCTTATTTCCAATAAGTAACTAAAATAAAAAAATTTAAGGTTTGAATTAATCGGTAATTAATACTCATAAACTAATCATACACTTTGTTTAAATCTAAAACGTGACAAAAAATTAAATTTGAATAAAATAAACAGTTAAATTCATAATAAGCTAACACACATTCAGCTAAAAGAAATCGCGGGAGTAAATACGTGGGGCTTTTCAGGCCAAATTTAATACACTTGTAATAATTATTTAATTGTTTTATTATATAATCTTACACTTACAATCAAGGTCGAAAGGTACATTAAGTTTCATAAGTCTAGTTTTAAAATTATACATGGTACATATGGTACAACAAAAATTAAACAGCGTAGGCCTGTCAGGCCTCACGTATGCTCTGTAGGGTTAAAGGTCAGTTTAAATAAAATTTATGGAAGAAAAATTAGTTCCTTTCTTTTGTATACCATAATTTGGGACATAATAAAAACGTAAATGTATACCATAATTTGGAACGGAAGAGTAATTGCCGATCTGATTGCCCCACATAAAGTTAAGGCTATATTAACAACGAGGGCAAGGGCATCTAACCCATCAGAAGAATCATATCGTTTTTTACTGATTATAAAGTTTTTCTTCGCGTCAAGAAAAGCTTATTACATAAAAGTTGTCCCAGCACTTATAATTCGAAAGTTATGCTTATTTATGGAATTATTTCTAAGAACTGTAAATTGGTAGGCAAGCAACTGTGAGCTAAGGTGAATTCGGTTTCGTAGCTTTACTCGTATTTTGAGCTCAGCTATCAGCTATCAAGAACACCCAAATTCATGAAAATTGCTTACAGATGTGTTGTGGTAACAATGTTTTGTAAAAAAAAATCTTGCAGAAAAACAAAGATCTACAGTCTGTAACTGTCGCACTCTGGCGTATTGGACAAAATTACAGTTTTGTGCTTATGTTACTGCACTTGGTTACATCTCTCAAGGAGTTTCTAAAATAATCACAAACTAACGTGTTTAGGAGTCCCCCTTTTAGTCGCTCCCACTCCTCTTAAAAATCTAAATTCAGGAAAACAAAAAAATACGAGTACCCTAATTTTAAGTAGAGAATATACCCTAGAAGTTCGTTCAAGCATTTTGGTTACACCCGGTATTAACCAATTATAATTAATTTAAGCTATAGAAATTAAGAATAACAATTAAATTAAGCTATAGGATAGAAAAGAGTAAAATACGTATCAGTTTTAAAAATTTTATTATTTATAACCGTTAAGGGCGCTGACATTATCTCAGTTATTTAGTGCCAATGTGTTAAATATCTTAGTGATCTAGCATGATGTCATGCCCGCATTAGTAATGCTATCACAAGTGAAATATTGATCACCATTTCTACAATAAAATACACAACCATCAGCGGCTGAGTTAACCCAATATGCTTGACTAGGTGCAGGACAAGTACATGGTGCAGTTTGGGTTGTACAATCCGCATCATTAGACGCACCACAGCTTAAATTCTCATTAGCATTATCTACACAGTAGAAGGTACAATTGTTGCCAGTGTTAGTCCAAGTTGACTCAGCGTCGGCTACACTACAATCGCACGGTGGAGTTAGCTGGTCACATTGTTGTCCTCCTGTTCCAGTTCCTCCAGTTCCAGTTCCTCCAGTTCCAGTTCCTCCAGTTCCAGTTCCTCCAGTTCCAGTTCCTCCAGTTCCAGTTCCTCCAGTTCCTGTTCCTCCTGGTCCTCCCTGTGCATTAATGTACAAAACTACCATAAAGATGGCGGTGAGAAATAGAAACAACTTCATTTTCCTATTAAAATATTGTTCTAGTATATGAAATAAAACGATAATATACAGGGTGATTTACAAGCCCCTTTACAAGCTTTGGCAAATGAAACTAGATAAAATTCCATGAAAAAAATTGTTAAGAACTTATAGCGTCTTTAACCGTACAGTAAGTACGTGAAAAATAATCTCACCAGTGCGTACGTCAGGCCTGTCAGGCCCATAGTTTGATAGCCATTACCCTCAAAGTTTGATAATTTTTTAAAAACTTTTTATATAGAAATTGATCATTAACATTTAGAAACATAAAATATTTGTAAATATTTATAAACATTTGTGATCAAGTAACTCCAAATTAATAAAAATGGCATTATTACATAGCATGTGCATATAATCCGTTCACTTTTTATTTGCGCTATGGTTGGCCATGAACTTTTGTTTTTTGGTTTGCCAAAATAAAAAATCCCTATTAAGTTTACAGACAGCTCTTGACAGTACCAAAAAAATGACAGACCCTTGACAGACCAACTATTAACACCATTGAATAAAAGCCACTACTCTACAATACTTAACCTTACTGATTTTTGATTTTGATTTTTTACCCGACGTATGCTCTGCAGGGTTAAGGGCTAGTATTATAAAGCCTAGTTAACCAAAGGTTGACTCAACAGTAGGTTGAAAGTATAAATAAACGTCTATTTCATTATTTTGTCCAATTATGTCAAACTAAAATAAGAGTCAAACCTTAGGTCTAAACTTTCGTTTATAATACCGGGCCTAAGTTATTTTAAATTCTTATAAATATTCAAAATCTAGCAGACACCACAACAAGGAAATAACGAAAATTCTTTATTTGAGCATCTTAGAAGGCGTTTTATGACAAATGTGAAGCTTGAATTTTATGATAAATTTGAGTGTAACCACACATCACCTCGCAACGCTGGCTTTAGCTTTTTAAGTGCACAGGCCCTAACTATTAGATTTTAAATACATATACAAGGTGTTCGCGGGAAGTGGGCCACTATTGCTATATCCGTTAATATCGAAGATACGAGGTCGGTTAAATTAGTAAAGTAGTATAACTTTTTACGCAGATTGCGATGGTTAACACAAAAAAAATAATTGAACATCTAGTTTTCAAGATATTCACAAAAATAACTTTTTTTTAAATGGAACACCCTATATATTTTTATATATTTGAAAAAGACACTGCATTTAGAGTATAAAATGTCATATGAGTTTTGTCCTAAAATGAAAAATAAAGTACTGATTTCCTATCTTCAGTATTGAACGGATAAAGCAATAGTGGCTCACTTGGCATGAACGCCCGGTATTTGTGCTAATTTAGTATCTACATTTTACCAGGGATCTAAATTTGTATAAAAATACAGGATGTTCGTGCCAAGGGGCCATTGCTGTATCTGTTTAATGCAGAAGATCCGAAATCGGTAATTTATTTTTCATTTTAGGACATAACTCATATGACATTTTATACTCCAAATTCAGTGTTCTCTTCGAATACATAAAAATATATAGGGTGTTCCATTTAAAAAAATGTTATTTTTGTGAATATCTTGAAAACTAGATGTTCAATTATTTTTTTGTGTTGACCATCGCAATCAGCGGAAAAAGTTATACTACTTCACAAATTTAACCGACCTCGTATCTTCAATATTAACGGATATAGCAATAGTGGCCCACTTCTCGCGAACACCCTGTATATACAATAATTTATAACTTAAAGACGCTATAACTTGTTATCAGGAGACGACAGGACCTATGTAAATAGGACATATTTTCATGGAATTATTTCATCTGGTTTTATTTGCCAAAGTTTGTAAAGTGACTTGTAAATCACTGTAGGTATTTAAGAAATCAAAAATAATAATTCATGAAAATTACTTACAGTGATGTGCTGTTAAACTAAAGTGAAAACTTAAAAAAATTCAAAACGTTCACTTGCCTTATATTGACAACGATAATTTTCAGTAATCATTTTTATTACCAAAAAACGTCAATTTGGCAAATAATTTGCTATAGTTAATGTAAAATAATATTACTTAAAGTTAAGACCAATTAAGTCGACATACCAGGTAGTGGATACGTTATCTTTTATTATCGTACTTTTATGTTTATTTTGCACCAATTTTACAGCATATTCTCGCTTTTTGTGCTGATATCCTTTTTGAGTTATTCAAAAAACATAAGTGATATGATAATTTTGGGCTAGTTCCTTGTTAATAATGTATGTGCTGGCCAAATTTAGGAGATATTGAAAAAACAAATCGATATGCCAACTTGACAATAGTTATAGCAGCTTATTAAAGAAGAAATTCGATCAACTTCTCGACTTATTTAAGAATACTAACAACTTAATGGCGTCACGATAGAACCATAGAAATAAATAAATTTTTTCAATGATATTTTATTTCATTTTTTATTCGCAAACTAATAGTAGGGATAAATTTTTATTCTCTAAATCAGTTTATCGTAACAATACAGTAATACCAAATACATAAATAGACTTAAATGTACGTAGGGGAAAGACGCAATGAAACGGACACTTTTTTCAAATAGCTCTATTTTCTGAACAAAACATAATTTCTAATAAATACTTGGTGATGTAACAAAGCAATTATTCAGTTATAATATAACAAGACCTCATTTTTCAATCGATAAAAATTGACATTTGCACAAAAGTGCCAAAATGCATGTAGGTACATTTATTGAGACCTTTTTGAGCATTATTAATCTGAAAAACGCTATGTTGCGTTGTAAATGGTATTCACTGTATAACACTTATTACTTGATTGTCTTGTGATTGGCTGAAAATTTGAAATTTGAGTCATTTCATTGGCTGCTGGGTTTAATTTGACAGACGTATGCAATAGTCAGTGTAATGTTATATTCTTTATCATATCTGCTGCTCTTGATTTACGAGTTCCAAAATACTTGAAAATGCACTTTACAACTTACTGTCATTTTGAAAGGTTTTATCATAACCTAAAATAGTTGTAGATACACGCGACTTTTAACTATGCATGTACCTAACCTCAATTCATGATTATGATTGGACGAATCTTTTCCCGCAAAAAATATTTTAAATAAAATTATTTTAGTTAACATATTTTCAACTCCATAGTTGGTGGAGCTTTAGTATTAAATGTTTTATGTGGAAGTGAAGTCACTGGCTCAACTTCACAATGTGATTTTGATTTTGTTCATGAGAGTTTTCTAAAATGGCTCCAACCAAATTTTATTAAAATCGGTTTAGTGGTTTGTGATACTGACATAGGTGCATTATTAGACTGTCTATAGTATAGACTAGCCTTAGACTAGCCTATAGACTCTATAGGCTTGTCTAAGAATGTAGAGTTTTTGTTTTGCAATTTTGGACGAACCTCGCGAAAATAAAGAATAGTCTACCATTTTTTTATTTTTTTGGATACGACTTGGTTAAATTAGTTAAGTTGTAGTATTTTGTCTTCTTCATTCAGCTATGGAGTTGAAAAAATTTAAAATGGCCTGGTTGTAGAGGTACAGCAAATTTAATTATTTTCAATAATGGAATATCCTGTATAGTTGTATCTTTTTTGGTATTTGGATTTCTTGAATTTTTCTATGTATAAATGTGTTAAGGGACGATATGTAATAAAACAGTAATTACCTATATCCTAATTTATTGTTACACTACTTCTAATACATAAATGTAATATTCATAATTAGTAACGAAGTAGAAGATTATTTCGTGTTAACATTACCTACAACGATGCTAAATAGAATTTTCCTTCCTTGTGTACTTAAATATAAACCATAATAATAACAGTTGACTGGTTGACTCATTATGTTTATAATCAATTACTTTATCAAATGAATTCAATAAATACTAAAAAGCTTTTAAAGGAACGTGAAAAACTCAATATGTAACATACCATTTAACAGCACAGCAATCATCTGCCGCTCCCAAAACGATGACTAATTGAGAATTGTAGGTTTTATATTAGGGACGTGTAGTTGATGTTTTATTATTATTAAAAAAATTTATCTATTTGATCAAGTGGACGTTACTCGTTGAAACTGTATTTCCATTGTTATAAACAGACAATAAAATATTATTATGTTGAAATCGAAGAGGTAAAACTAATTAAAAGTTATCATAAATATTTATTAGGTATTTGCTATCAAATTACACCGTTACCAAATATAAGCCCTTTGGCTTTCGAGCAAACTTCAGAATCAAACAGACCTATTGTAAAGATTATTTAGTTTGCATTTGTTAATCCATACAAAAACGAATAAATAGGTATGCTTATATTTAGATTAAAAGAATAATTTGCAAAATTCAGTGGAGATATTATTTTTTCTATTTCGGTACTTTAAGAAGCCTATAAGAACACTGTTTTGACGTCATAATAGTTCGCTTATAGAGTCTATAAGAGCACTGTTTCTAGGGAATTTTTTGCAATGTGCAGCACTGCATGTAGACAGATGAATTATATTTGGCAGTTATAAAATTAATTTCATTGGACAGATTAGACTAATTTTCAAACACGAACGGCAAACTTTAAAATAAGTGCTGCCAACATAAATAAATTTGCGCAAAAACACGTTTCATTAGACCCTTAACGCATTCGTCCCATTAGAAAACGCGCGCTGCGCGCTTGTTTTCTAAACTTTGGACTCATACGTTAAGAAGGTGCCTAATGATACTTTTTAATATACTATTTTATATTATTTTCCTATTTCGCTGCATTATTTTATAAAAATGGTATTAAAATTACGTCAAAATATAGTTTTTGGGATTTTGATGCGCAAATTTATTTATGTTGGCAGTACTTATTCTAAAGTTTGACGTTCGTGTTTGAAAGTTAGTCTAATCTGTCCAATGAAATTAAGTTTATAACTGTCAAATATAATTCATCTGTCAACATGCAGTGCTGCACATTGAAAAAAATTCCCTAGAAACAGTGCTGTTATAGACTCTATAAGCGTACTATTATGACGTCAAAACAGTATTCTTATAGGCTTCTTAACGTACCGAAATAGAAAAAACACGTTTCATTAGGCCCTTAACCATTCGTCAAACTTTGGACTTTGGACTCATACGTTAAGAAGGTGCCTAATGATACTTGCTTTTTAATATACTGTAACACCGAAAATCCGGTGTTGCACTAATTATCACTCTAGCATCGCTCAGTAGGAGACAGGGGGGTTCGTAGCTGGAAATGAAACACACTGCGGATGGAATATAAAACAAAGTCTTTATTAAATAAAAAAAATAATGCTATGTACCTTAAAGGTACGAGTACAAAATAAAATAAAAAAACCTTTCTAAAGGAAAAAATAATAATTTGTTTGGCTAACTAACAAAATATAACTCTAGGATGTGAATATGACTCAGCCACGGGAATAGTCTTCCTTCTAGACCAACAGACCTCACTCTAAGACCCAAAACAGACCTCTGAGTGAGACCACCAGACCTAAAAGGAACACGGACTTGGCTCCCTTCTAGACCACCAGACCTCACTCTAAGACCCAATAACAGACCTTTGAGTGAGACTAACAGACCTAAAAGGAACAAGGACTTGGCTCCCTTCTAGACCACCAGACCTCACTCTAAGACCCAGAAAGGACCTCTGAGTGAGACCAACAGACCTAACTAACAAGACACGGAAGCTGCGTGTTTCTCCAGACCAACAAACCTCCTCTCGAGACCTAATCAGACCTCAAGACAAGACCAGTAGAGTAAAACAGACACGGGTTTGCTGAAGGCAAAGGAAAATTAAATAAAAATTAATTAATAAAATAAAATTAATTAATTAATTAACACGGGAAAAAATAATTAAAAAGGAATAAAATTAAATTAATTAATGAACACGGATTTGCTGAAGGTAAGGGAGAATTAATAAAAATGAATTATTGAACACGGATTTGCTGAAGGCAAGTGGAAATTGAATGAAGGGAAAAATTAACAAAAGCGCGTTTCCACTCACCACGATGGTGAAGATGGAAGTCCGATATCAAAATGGAGTGGGAGCTTTTATTGGAAACCCGGCGACCAACTCGGATTTACTCGACAACCAATAGGAACGTAGCAAAAGGAATTGAATAAAAGAGCGACTATCAGTTAATTATTAAAAATAAATTAATAACTTTGTAATTAGTCCGAGCTCGAGTATAAAAATTAGCTCAATGGAACCGCACTAAAATTACAAGAACATCCGTATAAAATTTGTAATTATCAATTAAAATTTCAACCTTAAAGTAATTATTAAAAATTAATTAAGGGCTGTAAAATAATCAGGGATGTCAATGAATCACGAAAGTAAAAGAAAAAAACCACTAACTACATCCTATCACTAACTATAACACTTCACGTGTTTTATCAATAAATTTAAATATTCAATAACTTTAGAAACCTATAATTAAAAAGTTTAGATTACGAAATAATGAAGTGATAAGGTTGAATTAAATTATAAAAGGTTAAAAATGACCCCGGAGTCACGCTAAAAATTAAATGGAAACTCTAGGTGGCCTGGTTCGGAAGTTAACCTGAATCAGCTGCGTTATTCTTGATAACTGTTGATAATAACAATTTTAATTTAAATTTGAGTAATTTTGATCCAATCTTGGCGAGATTGGACTCAAATGAAATCGCTTGAAGAGCCAAGCAAGGGAAGGTAAAACTTATCTCCATTTTGATCTCAGGGGCGGCGCTAGGGGAAAACTAAAGTAAAAAATGACAAGTAGCTGCTTTAATCGATACAAAATTTCCAAGATGCTGTAATACTGTATCAGTATTTTGGTCCAGCATCTGGATAAAATTCTGCATCATTACAATACTATTATTTAATTTTGATTCAATAGAGTCACTTTTTGTTATCATTTTGAATGTCAAAATAATGTCAATTTTGACACGAGTTGCAAAATGAGATTTTATTTAACAACGCAGTATTTTAACATCCTTCTTTCTAGAATTAACTATGCATGTAAAAGTGAAAATAAAAACATTAATTTTATGCTTTTTTTAACAACATTTACACAAAATTACATGAAGTCTTCTATGTAACACTTGCAAAATAGCTAACGTTTATACACGCAACAAATTGAGTCACTCGCTGGCGCTCGTGGTCCAAGTGTTCGCCTAGTGCAAAAAACACTCTTATTTTGAAACTTGATACATAAAATAGCTATTATGCATCAGTTGCCCATTTTGGAATTGATGGGACTAAGCTTATTATATTATTCACTTCAAACTATGCAATTTAATAAACTTTTCGAATTAACTAAATGTAGTAATTTGTAACTGATTAATGAAGAAAGGAAATTATGAAAATATTTATGAGACTATCTTGTGAAAAGTGCGACATTGAAAAATAGCCACCGTTGTACACACCTTGAGGGCTACCGTTTTAAGGCAAAGATTTTATTTAAATTTATTATTAAAGCTATTATTAATTGAAGTAATTGTAGCAGTAATATATTATTAAATTGTACTGCCCTGAAGCGTAAACAGTAATATTAATAAGTTTTATGTCCTATATCATTGAAACATACATTTTCCTGTACTATTACATGTGTTTTAGGTTCCTACATTACTATTGCGTAATTTAATTAATATGGGTAGAGCAAAATATTATAAATCCAATGAAAAGCAAATACCAATAATTACAAAGCTGCCTTACCTTTTATTTTGATTTATTTAACAATTTACTGTAATATGTTATAGAAGTAAGTAGAGTTTGTATGTATGGCAAGCTTACAAAATTGAAAATCGATTTATCTCAATACTTTACACAATGATGACATGATCTTCAATTATCAGATATTAATTTCAAAAGTATAAATTTAGATTTTATTTTTTACTAAGATTAGTATTAATAGACTTTCTTAACTCTTTTAAGGCTGATTTTCACATATAGGGCCGTGCTCGTGCCGTGTTCGTGCCGTGCTCGTGTCGTGCTGCGGCCGCGAATCGCGAGCATTTTCACATATAGGGCTGTGTTGTGTTCATGCCGTGGTCATGTTGTTGTCGCTAATAATCTTGCACTAATATAATTAACCAATCCTTCGTTCATAATATAGATAGATTTATATCTAAATATGCACATTTGACACTTACCCTGTGCAGAGCGCATATTAGTAAACAGCAGACGCGCGGTCACGTCACTAGGTACCCGAAAGATTATGGTATATACAGCAGACGTGCCGTACCGAGCAGTCTGCTATTTACTAGACCTTCATAGTAATCTGTTTTAAAAAGCTTATGTAAAATGTATAATAGTCACATATTTGTAATGAATAAACTCATAATAAACCCGAATGAAAAACAACAATTTTACATTCAATTAATAATTATAAGTTGTCAGATCATATGGTTTTTGATATTATCAGAAACGTACAAGAGGATCTTAAAATGGGGAAACGGTAGAAAATGGTAAAAAAAATCCTAAAAATGGAAGAAAAAGGTAAAGTATGGTAGTAAACAGTTAAAAAAAGATCGTATAAACGAAAAAGAAGAAAGGAAATTTTGGAAAACGGATTTTGCCATTAACTGTTTGTAGATTCCCAAATTCCATATTAAAATGAAAAATATTTAAAATGTCATCTCTAGTTATTATAAAAATCCAAATTGTTAATAAACATAAAAAATATGAGGAGTTCAAGTTGTATTTAATTTTTATGCTACCTCGGCATCTTCTTTGCAAGTTTACAATTACAACAGATTTGCAATTCTAACAAATAAAAAGTGTTTTTGAAAGTAAAAATTCCCAATAAAGTTTTTTTTGGAAATTCACCGTGTCGAAAAGGATGTCATAAAGTACATCATCATAAATTCATAAATAGATCTATTTTTTTCCTATTTTAAATTATTTTTTAAATAATTATTTTTTTATAGATATTTTTGATTGAAATGTCAGTGTTAAAGTAGGAAGTAATAGAATTAACCCTCCATTCAACGGGTGAGGCCTGTGAGTGCAAACAAGAGTGAAAATTGTCTGTAACTTAAAAAAAGAAATACTTTTTACTGTAATATTCTATCTACCTTCTTAACTTGTAATAACTCATATCATCAGCATTTGCTTTACAAATTTTTTCAAAAAATGAATCCTGTAGAACACAGTTTGTTGTTACAGGCTTCACTCGGCGGTTCGTGTAACTTTGTGATAACCGATTATTTTTGTTATAAAGCATTATTGAAGCGCAAAATTTATCTGCAGACCATAAAAAATAATTGGTTTTAAGTTTCAATGCTTGTTTGTAAATTTTTTGTTTAGGTGACAAGTGCAACATAAGCAAAAATTCTTCTTATTTTTCCAGTTTTGTAAGACTTGGTTATGTATTTAGTACATTGAAGCCTGCTATTTCAGTTTGTGTTGAGAATTTTATAATTTAATTTTTTTGTAATTTTCTGCTTATTTGATCAATATACTAAATATGTATTATGATAATTTACTTTATTTTCCTTCAATGCCCATAAAAAACAGTTTTCGATAAAAAATGCCAAAAAAGATTAAAAAATTAAAGTTAAAAAATAATAACTAACAAAACGACCTACGCTTTAATTCTTCTGTAAAATAATGAAGAATAAGGTAGATTTTCAATTAAAAACATTTCAGTGCAATTCTTGCACCCTTACTATTTTTTAGCTATAGATATAAAGTGAGCCTAACAGGCTTCACCCGTTGGCTCGTGTGATTCTAGACCCACCCGTTGGATGGAGGGTTAATCAATTAATAAAATTAGGAGTATTTTAGTGGAAATATAGCGCGTGTAAATAGCAGACCTTTGGAGCGGACAAGTCTGCTGTATACAAACTCCGCTCGGCATGGGACGAACGTACGGCGCGTCTGCTGTTTACTAATATGCGTGCAGAGCTGTCACATGAAACTTTAAATTTCAAACTATAAGAAGCGACCAACGGGTTGTAGCAAGGTTGTGGTCGGGTTGTTACCAGTTGTTACCGTCGAAACAGTGGTCGAAACGGCTCAGTCTCATAATAGTACGGCACGAACGCAACCCAGCCCCTCACCTCATGTGTAAATCGAAAACTGCAATTCAATGTATTTTTTATGGAAATGTCAGTTTGTTTATTGACATGGAAACGACACGGCTTGAGCACGACACGAACACGGCACGAGCACGCCCTATATGTGAAAATTAGCCTTTAATAAGCGAATTCCCAATAGAGAAAATACAAAATAATTCACCATGGAGACTATAAAATGTATCTTTTGATTGGTTCAACAGGTGCTAAACGTACCTATATTATGGCTCAGATGGGGTTATTATAAGGACTAAGAAGGTTTGTGTTTGAACTATTGGGCACTCCTGGAAATAGCATTTTAAAAAGTACAAAACACTTACCGTGCCCGTGGCGTGAATTTAGTATTTACATACGAAATTTACTTCTTTTGGAAAAAATATTAACAACTTTCATACTGATAATTCATAATGTCATAATCTGCTGAAAGTAGCACCTCTTCGAATCTATAGCTTCTATACAAAAGCTTTTCTACTTCTCAGGGATATTATTACTTTATAATAAACTGTTAGTCACATTTGAAGCGCAGATAGGTTTTAGAAAATATTAAAAAAAAATTTTCGTAAATTATCAGAAGAGGCTTACTGTCTACATTTTTTCTCTCATTTTATTTAGTTCTCAACATTTCTTTAGATTAAGACTCAGACAATATAAAACATTCAAGGCACCCTGTCCTGTCATTTTACACGGACTTACATTATTTGTTATTAGTTCACAAAAAAATGTTTTTTTGGAAATGTTCTATTGCGAATGTACGAAAAGTAAAAATTAAAAAAAAATTGTAGGTTTACGACAGCACGACATGAATGTCGCGGCACCATGGTTGAGAATCACTAGTCGACGGGCGGTAATGACGGAAAATATTTTAATCATGTAAATTCGCAATCCAATACTGTAAACTATAGTTGCCTGAAAGGAATAAATTATTTGTTATCAGTAATCAGTATTACTTTTAATTCAATTGTCTTTTACTCTTTTCTCCCATCAACTTAAGAACTAATTTACAATTACTTCCTCTGAATATTAAAAAAATGCAATGTGTTGAAGAAACCCTGATTCGAATTTCTGATGTGTACTTTGAAAGTCTATTCTTCTAAATCAAAAATGTTTAATGTTTTTCAGTAGCCGCTTCATTGAAAAAATTGAGGTCGAAGATTTAAAAGTTCGATTTTTCGAAACATCTTGGGAAATGTTGATCGTATGAAACAAAAGTTAAATTATTTTTCCAATTCAACTGTTCTTTTCTAAATATCCTCTTCTTTAAAAAATAATTTAACTTTTTTTTTTGATGAAAAATGAAAATTGATGTCCGAGCCGCCCCTAGATAACCACAAAATGATATTATAATCATAAATTACAAGAGCAATGCTAAATTACAATAGAAAAAATAGTTCTGCATTGATTTACACGAAGAAAAAGGCATTTGGGGTCTGAAAGAACCCACCGGGAGGCATTTAAGCAGAATGCACCATCTCTTGATCAATGAGAGATAATCTAGCTCTCTGATTGGCTGTGACCGAAGCGAGGTACATTTTGCCAATTCAGACTGAAACGAGGTGCATTTTGTCAAAGTGAAAATAAAAGGCGGTGAAGTTTGTTCTGGAAACATTAAAATTTATTTTAATATATTATTGGAGGAAATTAAGCTTGATTATTTATAATAATTATTTATTTTACGTTTCGCTAATTATTTTAGCTTCTTCAAAAAATTATTTTTTTTTTAAATTAAATATAAAAATTTTGAATCTGTAAAAATTTTAAAATAGATAAATGAACAATTATTACTATTAAAAATTATTAAACTTGCAATTCATATTAATGAATAATATAAAAATTTATTTATTTAAAAGAAATTAAAAAAAAATATGTCAAATTTGAATTTTTGACTTTTTAATGTAAAAATTTTGTTTAATTTCTTTTAAATAAATAAATTTTTATATTTTATTAATATGAATTGTAAGTTTAATAATTTTTAATAGTTTAATAATTTTTAATAGTTTAATAATTGTTCATTTATCTATTTTAAAATTTTTACAGATACAAAATTTTTATATTTAATTTAAAAAAAAAATTTTTTTGAAGAAGCTAAAATAATTAGCGAAACGTAAAATAAATAATTATTATAAATAATCAAGCTTAATTTCCTCCAATAATATATTAAAATAAATTTTAATGTTTCCAGAACAAACTTCACCGCCTTTTATTTTCACTTTGACAAAATGCACCTCAGTCTGAATTGGCAAAATGTACCTCGCTTCGGTCACAGCCAATCAGAGAGCTAGATTATCTCCCATTGATCAAGAGATGGTGCATTCTGCTTAAATGCCACCGGGAGTAACGCAAAATCATCGTTTTTCTACTAATTCAAAATTTAACTAAAAAATGTTTTTACATTTTCAAAATTGATTTTAAAAGTTAGGAAAAGTCACCAAAGAGCACGACTGAAATTCGAAAATTAAGTATAAAAATCTAAGTCTAAAAATGAAATGGGGTCCGAAACTGGCCTTTCTAGGTTTAAAGAACAAAGTTTTAAAATGTAAATATCAATGACTTAAAAAGTTATAAAACTAGAAACTTTTCAAAGTAAAGGGACCTTTCATGAGAAAGAGGAAGTAAAGAAACTTTTAACATGTAATTATTATTTAAGAAAGGTTTGTTATATTGAATGCTTTTACCTATATTATTTGATTTGAGCATCAAAATCTAAAGTAAAAATTTTTATTTCTTTCGACCACGATGAGTGAGTTTTTGAGTTTTTATATTGCTACAGCAAAGCAATTTATATAATTCTTTTTTATAGTTAAACTTTTTTTGCTTTTATTATTTATTGTTGAAAAGTCACAGACGTAAATTTGTCAATGCCCTTTGTTTCGTAAAACCGGAAGAGAAATAAATTTACTTCTTGGAATTTATTCACAAAAATTTTGTAGTTAACTTTACAATGTTTAAATTCAGAAATATTGAAAAAGTTTTATCTGAAACTCATCTCGGATTGTGTTAACTTCCACATAATCTTTCTGATTATTAATTAGTGATTAACCATGAAATGTTCTGTTTAGAGACGACCCAACTTTTTCATAATCGGTTGATTGCTGTTGTTTTGTTAAATTACTTTAATGTTGAATTTATGGATTATGATCATATCATCTGAGCTGATTAAACCAAGAACCGAATACGATTATAGAACATTAGAGACATAACATAGGAAAACACATTTTTTTTAATTCTTGCTCGGTTTCTTCAATTAGGTTTCTTCTAAGCAATTAATTGGAAGTTATTTTTTTAAATTAAAATTAAACAAAATGCATACTTTTTGGTAGACTCTGTATATTTAGTTTGCGGTTCAAGATATACAAACACTTGGGAAAACTGATAAATCATTTCAAAGATTTTTCCATTGCTCAAAACCGCTATTTTAGAATTTTCTTATCGTTCAGTTGATTTGTTTCTTTCAATTTTGCTTGTGTGTATAGCTGAAGAAAATTCATTGATACTACAGTGCATTTAGCATTAGCCGTGAGACAAATTAGTATAAAGCTGAAACCTTTGATATTGTATTGTACTTATAGCCCTTATTATAGTACTAAAAGTCCCCACCCTTCTGAGGGCTGGAACCCCCCCAAAATTGCGTTTGAATCTCAAAAATTACACTTTTTATCATATTTTTGCAATTATATCGAAGACAAGGTAGTAAGCGAAAAATTATAAAGAGTCAAAAATTGAAGAAGATAAAATCATACGACAAAAATCTCATTTGCAATTTTTCAAAATATTTAATAGTTTTTGAGGAAAATGTTATTGAAAGTTAACCTATTTTGCGCGTATTACAGTACTCATGGGTTGCGCGATCAAAGTGTTGCTGAACGCCCTATTTTACATTATTGAAAATTTCTCATTATCTATCAGATTTAGAAAAAAACAAAAAATATGTAGTTGAAGAGGACATCTTCAGCTTTAAATTACATGCAAAATATTTTGATTTTAAGTAATTTATCATGGAGAAAAAAAATAATGAATGTAAAATCCTAAACTAAAGTCTTGATAGTTTTCTTCTAAAATTAACACAGCTCGATTTAGACTTAATAGGCCCATCCCTCAGACTCATCCGCTATTTAAATTATAAATTATTACAATATTAATTTGTGTCAAGTACCTATACGTTTTATCTGCGTATGTAAAAGAATTTATAATTTTCCTCTAAGATTGGAGGGCTGCATTAGTTACGATTTTTGAGTTCAAATAAAAATGGTGAATTTTTTATAGGCTTAAATTTTTATCTCTTTATTATTTTCCTAGTTTTCCCGATAATTTCATAAATATGCGTAAAAGTGCAATTTTGGGGGGTTTCCCCCATCGGAAGGGTGGGGAATTTTAGTATGATAATAAGGACTATAAGTACTAAACAATAGCAAAAATTTTAGAGTTAGATAATTTTGTTCCAGGTTCACCATATGTAAAATTTCATAACTGCAGTGAACTACAATTTTTTTGCTAATTTTCTTCATCGTACAAACTGCTGTCGTTTCTAAAGTAGAATTCCTATCAAGATGCGATTAGCAGATATAAAACCTTTTGAGTATTACCTTTATTTTTGTTCAAGAAAAAGTTTGAATTCTCAAAAATTAAGCGAGTAATGACCAATTTCGGAAAAAAACTACGTATTTCGATCTTTCTTCATATTGTTGAAAATTTTTTGATGAAAACGTTAAATAATGTAAATTTTTAAGATGGCTTCTTAAAACGTATACTATAGGCTTTCTACAAACTAAAATTTATGGCCTTAGATCTCTTCTTTATTATTTGAGAGTTCTTTAAAGATAGAAAAATATCTAAGAAAATTTTTTTTTTTAAATTATGAATTTCAAAGTCCAATTTTTTGTCAAAATAGAACTCGAAAAAAATTTTGCTCTTAGGACATTAAAGTATACATCATGAAGATAGTAATCCTACATAGATTTTATATTTCCTCAATTACTTTAGGAGATTTTTAAATTTTAAGAAAAATTAGGTTATTTTACATTCATTATTTTTTTTCTCCGTGATAAATTACTTAAAATCAAAATATTTTGCATGTAATTTAAAGCTGAAGATGTCCTCTTCAACTACATATTTTTTGTTTTTTTCTAAATCTGATAGATAATGAGAAATTTTCAATAATGTAAAATAGGGCGTTCAGCAACACTTTGATCGCGCAACCCATGAGTACTGTAATACGCGCATAATAGGTTAACTTTCAATAACATTTTTCTCAAAAACTATTAAATATTTTGAAAAATTGCAAATGAGATTTTTGCCGTATAATTTTATCCTCTTCAATTTTTGACTCTTTATAATTTTTCGCTTACTACCTTGTTTTCGAGATAATTGCTAAAATATGATAAAAAGTGTAATTTTTGAGATTCAAACGCAATTTTGGGGGTGTTCCAGCCCTCGGAAGGGTGGGGACTTTTAGTACTATAATAAGGGCTATAAGTACAATACAATATCAAAGGTTTCAGCTTTATACTAATTTGTCCCACGAGCACTATGTAAAATTTCAGTAGTGCACCGGACTATGAATCGAATTGTGCTTATTCTTTTTTTATTCCACAGTTTTTGTTTTCTTGTTGATGATTAAGTAAACAAAACGAATTTATAAGGTAATTAAAGAGTGTTTATTGTTAATTTTAAATAACTTTTTAAAGGGGTAAACATGTAATTAAAACATAATTATTGCGGTGTTCCAACTTCCAAGTTGGGTGTTCTTGTTTACTATAAAAGCATGTGCTTTGAAAACGTTTTATTTATCAACGTTACTGTTGAAATTATCTTTTAATTAATATCTTAAGTACTTGGGAAAGAGCTAAGTGGTGTTCTATTTATTATTAACAAAAAGCTATACATGTATTAATTTATCTATTTAGTTTGTGCTAAATCTCAAGATTTAACTAAAAGGAAATACACTCGCTAACGCTATCAAAAATAAATTCAAGTTGCACAAATCTACAAAAAAACATGGCTGTTTACAACTTATTTCAATTTTAAACTAAAAATAAAACTTTTATTCTAGATGATTAAGAAAAACCATTCAAAGTCTTTTATATGTTTTCAATTTATCAAACTTAATTAAACCAGCTAGTTGAAATAATTAATGTGAACATCATTTAGACATGTGTGCGTGTTGCTTTTTCTTGTAAATATAATACTTAGTAATGTTGACGTAACATGAAAATTGAAAAGTTGAAAGGAGTAGTTTTGAGTTACTCCCATCAAGTGGAAGAATTTTTAATTCGTAAATTGCTTTATATTATACTAAATACCGAGGGGTCTGTTCTGAATTTGTAGACTGACTGCAGTTGACTGCCCATGACTGCATATACTATGGCTGCCACTGACTGCAGATGACTACCGTTGACAGCTCAATTTTTGTGCATTGACTGCAGAGAGTAAATGACCTCTCGCTAAAAAACTACATTATTTCGTTTATTCCTGAGTATGAGACTTCTTATAAAAATGTTAACCTGAACTGATGATAGCGACAACTTTATTTTACATGATAAAGGTTTCACGGATCTATAGATTTTCTCTTGAGCTCAAAACTGCTCAATGGTTTCAGCTGCTATTATAAGGATCGCTATCGTGAGCATTAAAGTGCAAGTAATGCTACCAACTAGGGCTTCACGCGAAAGTCTCACATGCTCGCATTTGCAACGCAACTTTTTGCGAGGTGAGACGAGAGTAAGATTTCTAATGCAATGCGAGACTCTCGCGTGAAGCCCTACAACAAACATCAACACAATAATATAATAATAACCTGAGAATAATTTCAAGAGAAACAAATGTCCTATTTAGGTCCCAGAAACTCACTTTAGTGGTTGGTTGGTGTTTTTCTGTGATATCTTGGCTGAAAAAAGTTTTTCGCATTTTACGCGGAGGAAAATCGAGAGCGATAAAATAAAAAAGGTAGACTTTGAACTAGGCACTATACAGAAGACTATTTCTTAGGGGCCAAAGTAGGTGAAAATATTGAAATGGATTTTCTCAAAATTTTCTTTACTATATTTTTCTTTTTTGGATGTGCTACAGACAACTTAATTCTCTATCGAAATATCAATTTTTATCAAAATCGCTCGAGCAGTTTTAGAGTAATGATTTTTTGAATGTCGAAATTTTAAAAATCTCTAATCTATGATAATCTAATAATTGATAATCTAATTTCTATTGAAATAAAAATGAAAACTTGAAAATCGACATATCTATCAATCCCATGAATATCTATTATTTGATACTATTTGCGGTTAGCAAAACAATTCCAGTTAAAGCGGAAATGACAAAAATATCAAAATTTTTAGGAACACCCTGTATATTTTTAAATATTTTGAAAGCTCGTAAAATTAGCTATTACACGATATCAAACACTTTATATTTTACTTCTGGTTTAACCGAAAATGGGATCAAACTTCTTAATTTAAATAGAACACCCTGCATATTTTTCAATATTTTGAAAGCTCGGAAAATTAGCTTTCTGAAGATATAAAATAATGTATATTTTTAACTTTTTATTTTCATTTGTTGTTAAGTGCCACAAACACGCGTAGAGGTTGACAAATATTCAATATTATTGAAGGGAAAACTGTTAACTTTCAGGTATGCTAAAGGGTTTTCTGTACATTTTGGTACAATTCTAGATGCAGTCCAATTTGTTTTGACAAAAATAAGAAAACCATCATATTTTGGTTATCTTCCGGAAAAAAGTTGACAGAAACACATTGTCAAGCATGACATTATTGTAATATGTACAGCTACACTAGACTAACAGTCGGTTGTTTACTTGATTTTTGGCAAAATTTATTAAAATATCTGCATAAACGAAATTTTTACCTATTAAAATCTTGGTTTTTTGAGTTTGGATCGCTCGGTACAACGCTTATGCGCGATAACACGATCACACTTATGGATTATTTCTTAATCAAAGGGTTAAGAATAATAATCTTCAACTTTGAAACATTTTCTTATAAGCGCAAAATGGACTTTTTGCCGCCTAACTTGACTTGGATTACTGTGCGGCGTTTACACTTTAACTTAGTGTAAATATACCGAGGTCACCCGCTTTAATTTCTTGTCCAGCGATAAATTGAAATTATTTATTTTATATACAGGGTGGTTGATTTTTTACTGTCCAGCTAATATCTGCTGAAATATTGAAGATACTTAAAAAAGTTAAATTAGAAACTTTTCAAACAACACCTCATCTACAAAACAGCGCAAACAATTTTTTTCCATGCCTACTTGTTTTGCGGGAAAATATGTAACTTTGGTTTTTTAAATAGAACACCCTGTATATTTTTAGAGAATCGTATTCTAAATCAATTTTTCTTTACAACGATATATCACAAGTACCATTTTGCTTTCTAATAATAGTGCCCAATATTTTACCACAATAATATCAATAAATTAGAAACCATTTTTTTACATTAAAATTTTAGTCGAATACATAAATAATTTATTTTATAGTTTTTTTTCTTTTAACTTTTTCTCAACATTTAACATCTACATAGTGATTTCTCATCAACGTACGAATTAAGAATAAAAATCAAACCTTCAATACTATCAATGATGGTTAAATTGGTTTGATAACCAAATACCAATGAAAAAGTTAAATTAAAGATTTATTTATTTTAGTTTTAATTTATTTTTGGCCTTTCAGGCATTCCCTATATATTATTTCATCCTTAAATGCTTTTTAAAATTATTTGTAATTCACATACCCCCAGACAAAAAGATGTCTTATTTTGATCCCAGTAAACCACTGTAGACGTTTGTCGGTAGTATTCGGAGACACCCTGTATAGATTAAAAAAATTACACGGCAACTATTGAATTTCCAGAGCACTCATCATGACAAGTATAGACGCACAATGATAAATTAAATGAAATAGGAGAATTTTTGCCATTTATAATTGACAGGCTAATAAAAAATAGTGTGTATATGGTTTATCCATTTTTGGAACAAGAAATTGCCTTCTTAATCCTTATTATCTCATTAGCACCATACTGTGTTGGGTACCAATAAAAGATGAGTAAAATCTTCGAGAAAAAGGTAAAAATTAACTTCTATGCCAAAAGCAGGTATATAAACCCTTTAATGCTTTGCACTTAAAAAAAATGTGCAAAATATCACATAATATTTAAATTAAATCTTCTTAAATTTCTTTTACATGAAGCATTAGAAGGGTTTATATACCTGCTTTTGGCATAGAAATTCATTTTTACCTTTTTCTCGAAGATTTTAAGCATCTTTTATTGGTACCCAACACAGTAGGGTGCTAATGAGATAATAAGGATTAAGAAGGCAATTTCTCGTTCCAAAAATGGATAAACTATACCATGTTTTGAAAGAGCTTTGCAAAACTCGCATTTTTGCAACCCTCACTGCGCTCGTGCTGCGATCATAGTGCTCGTGTTGTGTAAAACTCGAAAATTCGGGCTTTTTCACTAACTGTCTTTCTGCCCAATCTTTTTACTGCCTACAACTTTGAAATCCCACAAAACCCCCTAAATAAACTTATTACAAAGAATTTTAATTTTTGTTTCGCTGCCACCACTTTGTAAACTTTTGTTATTAAGGAGAGAACTTCCATAGGACAGGCTGATGTTTTCTGAGCAAAATTTGGTAATTTTGGTAACGTCTGATTTTTACCCAGATCTTCTTCTTCAACGTGGTGCCGCTCGGCTTATAGAAATTGCGAGTAAAAATTTGTTCGGGTAAGGCTGAACGTTTTAAAACACACTTTTAAACTTCTACTTTATATTAAACAACGATAATTATTGTCGACATTACAAAATGGAAAAAAAACGATATAAAAATTATTACATAAGAGGAAAAATCTTCTTAAACAAACCAACTTGATGAACGCACACATAAAATTGGACTCTCAGATTTCTATTGGTTTTCTTATAACCAAAACCTATCTAGATTTATTTGTTTTTTTCAAATAAAAATTCCTAACAGCATTAACGGCAAAAACAAATATAACAGTCTGTAAAGTTCTTTTTGGTAAATTGTCCTACCTTGACTTGTTGATTGAAGACTGTTTCTTTCGCGTAATCCTTTTAATAGTGGTATTCCGAAAACTTTGATTCCCGAATAGAATCCACTTATAAACCCACAATCACTTAATTTAAATTGACATTAAGCAATTTTGAACAACACAAAACTCTCTTACTTTAGTAAATTCCTTAATTTAGGAAACTCTCTTTAATTTCTCTTACACTTCCGACTAGTTATAAGATAACTGACTTATGTTGGCTCAGAAGAACCACCCGTCACGTACCGTGGTCTGAAGCGAACTCACTTTCCCCCCTGGTTGAGAACAATCGACCCCTGTCGTTGTCTGAAACCAACTCTAATTCACTTTTTCCTCTGGTTGAGACCAATCGACCCGTGTCGTTGTCTGAAACCAACTCTAATTCACTTTTTCCTCTGGTTGAGACCAATCGACCCGTGTCGTTGTCTGAAACCAACTCTAATTCACTTTTTCCTCTGGTTGAGACCAATCGACCCGTGTCGTTGTCTGAAACCAACTCTAATTCACTTTTTCCTCTGGTTGAGACCAATCGACCCGTGTCGTTGTCTGAAACCAACTCTAATTCACTTTTTCCTCTGGTTGAGACCAATCGACCCGTGTCGTTGTCTGGAACCAACTCTCTTTCGCTTGTCCGCAGGTTGCGTCCAACCGAGCCTTGTCGTGACCTGGAGTCAACAACTAATCGCTTTTCCGCTGGTAGAGACCAACCGCCCCGTGTCGTGGCTTGGAGCCAACTCTCTTTATAACTCGTTTTTCCGCTGGTGGAGACCAACCGCCCCGTGTCGTGGCTTGGAGCCAACTACTGTTTTTGTTTAATCTCTCCTCTACCTTCTATTTGTATTATGTTGAATCGACAGTTCCCATGGAATCTCTATCTAACTCAGCCTGCAAACTCAACAATTTACCCAGACAACAAGGGCTCTTTCGGAGTCCCATCCGGTGTGAACAAAAATAATAAGCAATTACACAATTACATTGTATGATATTTTAAAAGAAGCGATATAACGTACTGAATGGTACATTCATTTGTTTTACTCTTTACTGCTATATAGCTAGACAACAAGGGTTCTTTCAGGAGTCCAATCCCGTATGAATAAAATTAATAAGTAATTACGCTAATACATTTTATATTATTACATTAACAGAAACGATTTAAAATCGTGAATGTTACATTACTTCCTTCCTCGAAAAAGATGAGCGCTACACCATAGCCTCATCCTTTTCAACCACTCACATTAACAACAAAATTATCAATAATACCAAATCCTAAATCTAAATTTAAAAAAATTAACCTTAACGTCCTTAACCTCTTCGTTTCGCGTCCGCATGTCATTCCCGTGACCTTACGCACTTCGCGCACTACATTGACTCGCGAACTTTCTCATCACTTAAAAGTTTTACACTTCTTCTGGAGTATACGCACTCCTAACCTAACTCTTTACCTGATGTAAGCCGTTTTGGGCTCCGGGTATGGAGCTACATCCCGACTTGAAATTACCGATACGCTGCTGGCTTCGTCTTCGCAATCGTAGGTGATGAGACCTGATGTCCAACACACAAGAAAGGCAACACATACCACATGACTTGTCTTTGAAAGACCCGCACAATTGTTTATATTGAGATCCGAATTTATCGCCTGCGCGTTTTTCTTCTCGCGTCTTTAAACCTTATTTGTCTTTGTGAAACCCATCCAATCTTTATATTACGAATCACTTTATCTCCTTAACCTTATTTGCCTTTTAGAGGTCTGCACAATGCTTATACTATGAATCACTTCATCTCCTTAACCGTATTTGTCTTTCAGAGATCCGCACAATGTTTATACTCCGAATCACTTTATCTCCTTATCTCCTTAACCGTTTTTGTCTTTTAGAGATCCGCACAATGTTTATACTATGAATCACTTCATCTCCTTAACCGTATTTGTCTTTCAGAAATCCGCACAATATTTATACTCCGAATCACTTTACCTCCTTAACCGTATTTGTCTTTTCAGAGATCCGCACAATGTTTATACTCCGAATCACTTTATCTCCTTAACCGTTTTTGTCTTTTAGAGATCCGCACAATGTTTATACTCCGAATCACTTTATCTCCTTATCTCCTTAACCGTTTTTGTCTTTTAGAGATCCGCACAATGTTTATACTATGAATCACTTCATCTCCTTAACCGTATTTGTCTTTCAGAAATCCGCACAATATTTATACTCCGAATCACTTTACCTCCTTAACCGTATTTGTCTTTTCAGAGATCCGCACAATGTTTATACTCCGAATCACTTTATCTCCTTAACCGTTTTTGTCTTTTAGAGATCCGCACAATGTTTATACTCCGAATCACTTTATCTCCTTATCTCCTTAACCGTTTTTGTCTTTTAGAGATCCGCACAATGTTTATACTATGAATCACTTCATCTCCTTAACCGTATTTGTCTTTCAGAAATCCGCACAATATTTATACTCCGAATCACTTTACCTCCTTAACCGTATTTGTCTTTTCAGAGATCCGCACAATGTTTATACTCCTAATCACTTTATCTCCTTAACCGTTTTTGTCTTTTAGAGATCCGCACAATGTTTACTACGAATCACTTTATCTCCTTAACCGTAAACTAATATTACTTTAGGGTTGGTGGAGATAGTAAAACTCTGCTATCGTTAATTTCTGCTACCTCGTAGTCCTGCCGTTTCCCTTGGAGTACGTTTAACACTGCCTCATGTGATTCGATCAGTGCCTCTGCTTGATCCATTGTTAACTTAACATCTCCCATCAACACGGCTCCCGCTGATTTAAACAATTCTTTCCTTAAACCCAGGATCAGCTGATTAGTCATAAGTTCTTTATTCTTTTTCTTCAACCCGGATGCTTCGTCTGGCGTTGCGTTGGTTAAATCCTCTTTAAGTGCCTTGGCTCCAATGACCCTTAATCTTGTACCGAAATCTCGAACTGTTTCACCTGGTCGCTGATAACATCTGCTTAAATTCGCTTGATGCTCCCCTAATCGTTTTCGCGGCGTAAACTTGGCAATCAATTTATCACGAAACTCAAAATATGTCAGTGTGTCCAAACCTGGATCTGACTTATAAAATTCGTACGCGTTACCCACTAACTTGTACTTCAATATTTTTAAAGTGTCGGCTTGACTCCAACCGTCCAGAGCGCTTCGCTGCTGTAGCTTGTCTAGGTATCTCTGCACCTCTTTACCGGAGAAATTTTCTAGTGATGCTGCAATCATCCCCAAACTGTAATAGGGCACCGACGACACTGTAAATGGGGCTTGTACTCCTACTCTTTGATTTATTGGGTTGCCTAAAACACCCTCACCCATCGTTGTATTCTCGTCAGTCGACATTGTTCTTCTTTTCACTTATTTCACTTACACAAAGTTCACCCTTTAAAATCCTTAATTAACACACCAAAAATTGCTCGTTAATACTGTTTTACAAAGTTGCTAGCTAAGCCTTACGTACTTTTAGGTTACAATTTTCCTTTAAGCATAAACTCTATCCAAAGATCGCTTCTGAATTGTCACAGATACCTTACGAACCTTTGTTTATGTTGTCTGTAGGGTTGGACCGAGACAAGAAATCTTGTCTTGCCGAGTAATTTCTTGTCTTGCTCTCGACTAGCAAGACAAGAAAAATTTTTTTCTTGTCTTGCTAAATTTTTCAAGACAAGAATTCTTGTCTTGAAGCGAGAGTCTCGAAATTTCTTGCTCTTGCTACTCTCACTCGACGCCCTATCGATGCACAGAGGGAGAACCGAAAATGCTGCTTTTTAATTTAAATTTTTGTGCAATTGTTTATATTATTTTTTGTCTTCTGATCTACTTTGTTTCTCCTCAAATATATTAAGTCATATAATCATATTTAAAAAAATCAATATTGCACTGCTAATTAATCGTGTTAAAAAAAATAAATTCTCATAATGAAACTACTTGACGTTATAGAAAGAAATTTATAAACATGGGAACATGCCACTAAATGCTAGAAGTATTAAATGTAAAATAACATGTACGAAAATATCATTCTAATAATAAAAGAACAATTAACGAGTAGCAAATTATATTCGTCAGTTTTATTCTTTTTATGAATAAAATAAAAGACATTTTTTAAAGAGCCATTAACTTTTAAACTATTTGAACAAATGCTCAATTACTTTATTATCTATGATGACTATAATGTAATACAATACAAAATATGTATTTACTATGAGTTATTTACAAGAATAAAAAGAAACTCGGAAAGTCCGAAGTACTTAGGGGTAAAAACGTAAAAAGCACTTGGTTTGTTCAAAACTAACGGTAAGTATAGGAGAATTGAAATAACTTCCTTCTTAAATATTTCATCTTTTATGCTCTTTTCATTAACAGGATTACGGAGTTATTGTTACTATCTTACGGCGTCGTCCCGTACTGTACAAAATGCATTTCTTTCTATGTATGAGGTGCAGGTAATTTAAACGGTTCCTTCTTAACTTGCGATTTGAATATTGGGATTAAAAGTTCAATATTTTCTGGATTTTCTAACCCTCCTCTTATTTTAACTTTTTTTCTTTTATTTATTTTAATAAATAATGTTATTTCTTATACTATTTTTATTATTGCTTTCTATTCAAAAATATTAAGTTTTTTTAGTGATCCATTGTTTTATGAAAAAAGACCCAAGATGATAACAGATTTATTTTTATTTTACTCCAATTTTTAAAATTACTGTAATTGTTTAAACAAAGTGATTAACTTTCTATTAACTTTTGACGTCAAATTCGCTTTTAACCCCAAAAACCCGTATACTACTAGTACTTTCATCGCTTTATTTTAATTTTTTTTAATTCATAATTAATTTTAATTTAATTGTTAAAAAAATTGATAAATTTTTTGATAATTTTTGATCTCAATTTTTGATTCATTTTTAACGACCCCAAAAAAACCGTATATTACTATTTTAATTGTTTTATTTAAAAAAAATTTAAATTACTCAAATTACTTAAATTTATTTTTTAATTTTTAAAAATTTTAAAGTTTAATCAAATTAAAAAAGTAATGAAGAAAGTCAATAAAATTCTCCGTAATAAAAATAATATTTAAAAAAAATAAAAAGTAACAACATGTAGATATTTCGAGACAAGAATTCTTGAAATTTTTCTTGCTCTCGAAATTTCTTGCCTACTCTCGTCTTGCTCTTGTCTTGCTTTTTTCTTGCTTAGTCTTGTCTTGCTTTTTTCTTGAAAGCAAGACAAGACAAGACAAGAAATCTTGAAATTCGAGAGTCTCGGTCCAACCCTAGTTGTCTGTGCTCGAACCCTAGAATCGGTACTTGTGTAATTCAATTGATCGCACCATGGAACCCCTAACTGATGAGAGCCAATATCAAATAGTAAAATAAAAAAAATTATTCTTCTAAGTATTTGAAATTATTCCAACGTCATATAAAAAGACTATTATGTTTACTAGGAAATACTTCCGTATAGTATTTTTATCTTTGTAGTAAGTTGTAACTTGATAAGAAGTTAAGATTACACCCACAATTACTCGAACCTACAAGTCATCCCTTTCTCTCATTACTCGTCCCCTCCTAACTTAAATCTCGCTGGTTGACTTCGTCTGCTTTCGACGGCTCGCCTGGAAAGGGAATCCCTACTCCTGTTTTTACTGCAGAAGGAAAAATCTACCCTACGTGGACTTCTGGAACCGCTTCCGTTTTATATTTGTCAATCACACCTATAACTTTTCAATCTTTTCCAATCAAACACTGTTTGCGAAAATCAATTTTTAAATCAGTCAAATTCACTTTTTTTTTTTTTAAATAATCCAACCGAACTATTAATATCAATTCTTCCGAATTCTTAAAATTATCCTGCCGAACTCTTTAAAATAATCCTAACGAACTTTTTTTTAAAAAATAATCCTAACGAACTTTATGTCTTTTTAAAACAATCCTATCGAACTTTTTAAAACAATCCTATCGAACTTTTTAAACAATCCCACCGAACTTTTTAAACAATCCCACCGCTGCCACCATTTGTAAAACTCGAAAATTCGGGCTTTTTCACTAACTGTCTTTCTGCCCAATCTTTTTACTGCCTACAACTTTGAAATCCCACAAAACCCCCTAAATAAACTTATTACAAAGAATTTTAATTTTTGTTTCGCTGCCACCACTTTGTAAACTTTTGTTATTAAGGAGAGAGAACTTCCATAGGACAGGCTGATGTTTTCTGAGCAAAATTTGGTAATTTTGGTAACGTCTGATTTTTACCCAGATCTTCTTCTTCAACGTGGTGCCGCTCGGCTTATAGAAATTGGGAGTAAAAATTTGTTCGGGTAAGGCTGAACGTTTTAAAACACACTTTTAAACTTCTACTTTATATTAAACAACGATAATTATTGTCGACATTACAAAATGGAAAAAAAACGATATAAAAATTATTACATAAGAGGAAAAATCTTCTTAAACAAACCAACTTGATGAACGCACACATAAAATTGGACTCTCAGATTTCTATTGGTTTTCTTATAACCAAAACCTATCTAGATTTATTTGTTTTTTTCAAATAAAAATTCCTATCAGCATTAACGGCAAAAACAAATATAACAGTCTGTAAAGTTCTTTTTGGTAAATTGTCCTACCTTGACTTGTTGATTGAAGACTTAATAGTGGTATTCCAAAAACTTTGATTCCACTTATAATAGAATCGAATCGAATAGAATCCACGAATAGAATAGAATCCACTTATAAACCCACAATCACTTAATTTAAATTGACATTAAGCAATTTTGAACAACACAAAACTCTCTTACTTTAGTAAATTCCTTAATTTAGGAAACTCTCTTTAATTTCTCTTACACTTCCGACTAGTTATAAGATAACTGACTTATGTTGGCTCAGAAGAACCACCCGTCACGTACCGTGGTCTGAAGCGAACTCTAACTCACTTTTCCCCCTGGTTGAGACCAATCGACCCCTGTCGTTGTCTGAAACCAACTCTAATTCACTTTTTCCTCTGGTTGAGACCAATCGACCCGTGTCGTTGTCTGAAACCAACTCTAATTCACTTTTTCCTCTGGTTGAGACCAATCGACCCGTGTCGTTGTCTGAAACCAACTCTAATTCACTTTTTCCTCTGGTTGAGACCAATCGACCCGTGTCGTTGTCTGAAACCAACTCTAATTCACTTTTTCCTCTGGTTGAGACCAATCGACCCGTGTCGTTGTCTGAAACCAACTCTAATTCACTTTTTCCTCTGGTTGAGACCAATCGACCCGTGTCGTTGTCTGAAACCAACTCTAATTCACTTTTTCCTCTGGTTGAGACCAATCGACCCGTGTCGTTGTCTGAAACCAACTCTAATTCACTTTTTCCTCTGGTTGAGACCAATCGACCCGTGTCGTTGTCTGGAACCAACTCTCTTTCGCTTGTCCGCAGGTTGCGTCCAACCGAGCCTTGTCGTGACCTGGAGTCAACAACTAATCGCTTTTCCGCTGGTAGAGACCAACCGCCCCGTGTCGTGGCTTGGAGCCAACTCTCTTTATAACTCGTTTTTCCGCTGGTGGAGACCAACCGCCCCGTGTCGTGGCTTGGAGCCAACTACTGTTTTTGTTTAATCTCTCCTCTACCTTCTATTTGTATTATGTTGAATCGACAGTTCCCATGGAATCTCTATCTAACTCAGCCTGCAAACTCAACAATTTACCCAGACAACAAGGGCTCTTTCGGAGTCCCATCCGGTGTGAACAAAAATAATAAGCAATTACACAATTACATTGTATGATATTTTAAAAGAAGCGATATAACGTACTGAATGGTACATTCATTTGTTTTACTCTTTACTGCTATATAGCTAGACAACAAGGGTTCTTTCAGGAGTCCAATCCCGTGTGAATAAAATTAATAAGTAATTACGCTAATACATTTTATATTATTACATTAACAGAAACGATTTAAAATCGTGAATGTTACAGTTGCAAAGCCCTACTTTCATAACTATTTCGTCTGAAAACGTAAAACGTTACCTAGCAACACAGCAAAATATAGTACTTTGATGGAAATATTAATTTTTCGTCCAAATAATTTAACCATAAAATACCACTTTTTGACACAAGCGAAAAAAATTTATGACTATGTTTAAACACTCAAGTTTATAGTCAAAATAAGAATAACTATAAAAAAAATTACAGAGTAAAACAGTATTTTCCATCCCCTAAAATAGATATCGGTTATAGTACTATATTATACGAACTTTTTGACTTCTTTTTAGATTTTCTTCCTGCTATAATTAAGTTGTTCACCACTGTTTTTTAAATATCCTTAAGTTTAAATTCAAAACCCGGCTTTTTGGCAAATTTTCAGAATTTAGAAGAAAACAAAATTCAGATTTTGAATTAACGGTTCTCCAAAAATAAAAAGTCGTTTTAAAGAAATAGGGTTCAATAATGTCAAATGTGTCAATTTATCGGAACATTTTACCAAATAGTAATATTAATTATAATTAATTTAAGCTATTAGAACAGAATAAAATAGAAAATATAATTTTAAAAGTTTTATTATTTATAACCGATAAGAGGCGCTGACATTATCCCAGTTAACTAGCGTCAATATGCTAAATATCCTAGTGAACTAACATAATTTCATAGCCGCATTATTAGGGTCATCACACCTTGTATACTCATCACTATCTCTACAATAAAATTCACAAGAACCAGCTCCCATAACCCAAAATGGTTGACCACGATCATTAGTATTACAATCACATTGTGGTGCTTCGGACTGACATTGTGGTGCACTTTCAGTATCACAGCTTATATCTTCATCGCCATTTCTACAATAAAATGTACAAATATCGTTAGTGGAAGTCCAATATGGGTCACCAACTCCAGCACAATTACATGGTGCAGTTTGCAAGGCACATTCTTCATCTCGTTCTGTTTCTGTTGGTAGTCGTGCTGTTGTTCCTTCTGTTGTTTCTTCTGTTGTTCCGTCTGTTGTTTCGTCTGTTCCTCCTCCTGTTGTTTCTTCTGTTGTTCCGTCTGTTGTTCCTCCTGTTGTTCCTTCCTGTGTATTAACGTACAAAACTACCATAAAGATGGCAGTGAGACATAGAAACAAGTTCATTTTCCTATTAAAAATATTTTTATATTTAAAAAAAATCATAAAATTACTTACAGTGGTGTCCGTTGTGTTGTCAAACTTAAGTGGAAACTTAAAAAAATTGCAGTACTAGTGCCTTATATTCACATCGATAACTTTCAATAATCATTTTTATTATCAAGAAAGGTAAAAAACGATAATTAGGTTGATATTTTGCAAGTATACTTAAAATTAACATATGGAAACAATATATCTTTAAATATCGTGATGTTATGGTTAATTTGCACCAATTTTACTGCATATCTCGCCTTTTATGCTGACACCTTTTCTTTCTTAAGTTATTCAAAAAACATAAGTTATATGATAATTTTGTTCTAGTTGCTTGCTAATTGTTATTGCTATTACAATAATTATGTGTTGACCAAATTTCGGGAAAATACTAATTCTAATGCCAACATGACATTTTAGATTGGTTATTAAAGAAGAATTGAAATTTGATCAACTTCTCGATTTCTTCAAGAACACTAACACTTTGATGGCATCACTACCATCAGTATAGAACCATAGAACGAAATTAATTTTTCCAATGATATTTTATTTCATTTTTTATTCGCAAATTAAATTTTCATCCCCTAATTTTATCAGTCTGTCACCAATACAGTAACACCAGTTTCTCGTATGGCCACATCCGTTATTTTTAAATAGAGAATATGCCTCGAAAGGGCATGAAGCACAAATAAAGGAATAAAGAAGTGGGTTACCTTAAGGCTTCCGAAATATTTTCAGTACCAAAATAATTTTTGGAAGAGTGGATTAAGCGAGATATAAATCTAGATAAATTAGACGCTTGTGTGATATCCGAAATTATATCACCATTAATATATCCGAAATTAGGCGACTATTTTTTTAATCTGTAAAAGTGAGCAAAGTTAGTTTTAATTGTTTTTCTTAAAGGCAATCATTATTTAAATTCAATGTTTTTCATCATTTTATGCAACTCTACACTACAAGGTATGTGATCATTGATCATGAGCAATAGTATATTATCAAACGAGCGGGTAATGAAGCTCATTACTCACAAGAATGAATTTGCGACACGAGCCGTATGGCGAGTGTCGTAATCATTAGAGTGAGTAATGAGCATTACCCGCGAGTAGGATACTATACTTTATCCACGACTGCAAATATTATAAACCAAATATACATTGAATACGCGAGTATTTTTTGAAAAAAAATTTTTTATTTGAATTATTTTATTTAAAAAAAAATTAATTTTTTATGGAAATGTATTCAAAATGTAATGTAGAATTCAAAAATGTAAAAATATATATGGTGTTGCATTTAAAAATCTAAAGTTTACCTCATTTCCGGCGAAATCGGAAGTGGAAGAATTTTCAAAAGTAGTTAAACAAATTGCAATTTATATGACTACAACTCACAGCAAATTTCATTTTGATACGTTGACAAATAACGAAGCTATAAAAGTTTTCCAATCCCCTGTGTCGCCCTGTAAACCATTGAGTAATGTAATAGTCATTGAGTAATATGTATAGTATTCAATGATTTGCAACTAGTGAGTAATGACACACATTACTGGTCAAAAATCATAGAGTAATGAACGTATTATTGGACGGTCGTGGATAAAACATTTTTTTAACCTTTTATTATTCAAAAATGTGAGACTTTTTCAAAAGCTATTCGAAAATAGGCAACGTTCCTCTACCTTCGTTCCTTAATTATTAAAATTTACTTGTTTAGAAATAAACAAACATTACTTGGTAGAAATAAGCCACCCAACACGGTTTACTGCAACCGTAGCCTTTACTTTTGAACTTATAGTATGTCCAAATTCGGAGCGTCAACTTGCCTTCTTGATCCTTGTTATCTCATTAGCACCCTACTGTGCTGGGTAGCAATAAAAGATGAGTAAAATCTTCGAGAAAAATGTAAAAATGAACTTCTATGGCAAAAGCAGGTATATAAACCCTTTCAATGCTTTCTGTAAAAGAAATTTAAAAAGGTTTAATTTAAATATTGTGATATTTTGCACATTTTTGTAAAGTGAAAAAGATTGAATACCTTTAGAAACGTTTGTTTGATTTTTATAATGTATGTTTCCTAATGGTATTTTAATGAAAATTTACTTAGAAAAAAAAGGGTATTTGAATGGTTACCTGAAATTTGTTTGAGGTGTTTTACAAATTTTTAAGATGAAAAGGACTGAATACTTATAGAAATGTTTATTTTATTCTAATCTTAATGGCATTTTAATGGTTTCTTCTAATGATCTTATTTTACCTTTAATTTTAACACAATAATTAAAAAATCATTCCGAAAAAAGAAAAATTGGCATTAGACGTTAGTTTCGTACAGAGTGAGCACAGTGAGCAATTGATTTGACATCATAAACACGAAATGGCTACTTGGAGACCTTTTGAGTTTGATAATGTTCCTAGTGATTCTAATATAGAAGTGGAAAGTGTGCCTAATATTGTTCCTAGTTCTGCTAATTCTAATGTAGTGGGAAGTGCGCATAATAAAGTTAAACGAAAAGTTACGTGTGCAAGTATGCAAAGTGCAATTTTACATGCATATGGAAAATTGTTTGAAGAAGGGCATTCGCGTCCCTGTAATCGAATCGCAGAACTATTTAATTTATCAGAAACTACAGTGCGAAAAATTGTGAAACGAAATGAAGTGGTAGATAAAACAAAACCAAGCAGCACTAAATTTAGTAGGGTAGATGAGTGTAGTAGAGATCTGATCTCAAGGAAAATATACGAGATGTACTCAAAGAATGAAGTTCCTACTATTGATTCCTTGATGTCGAAACTAGTAAACGACGGTATCGAATTACCTTATAAAAGAAGCCAGTTTCACGAGTTGTTACTCAATATGGGTTTTAAATATCGGCAATTAAATAAACGGCAGTACATCATGGAATCGGGAAGAATTAAACTTCTACGTAGTGAGTATTTGGAAAAAATAGAAGTTTACAGAAGGGAAAATCGATTTATTATATACCTTGACGAAACTTGGTACGATACACACGATGTGATAAGCCGCGGCTTATCTGACGGATCGGTAAAATGTTCCCTTGATGCACCTCCCTCTCGTGGAAAAAGAATAATTATTCTCCACGCAGGATCTAATAACGGTTGGATCAAGGATTGCCTACTGATATCATGTCGTGGGATTAAAGAGTCCAGTGCAGATTACCACGAAGACATGCAAGGCTCTTTATTCGAGGACTGGTTTAAGAATAAATTATTAAAAAATATTCCGGAGCATAGTGTTATCGTAATGGACAATGCTTCGTACCATTCACGAGTTGAAAATAAACGCCCGACGACAGCAAATAAGAAAGAAGAGTTAAAAAACTATTTAAGGAAGATGCAAGTTGATTTCTCCGAAAAATGTACAAAAAAAGATTTATTGGAAAAAATTGCAACAATTCCTTATGAAAAAAAATATATTTTAGACGAAGAAGCATCAGCACAAGGTCACACAGTGTTACGATTACCACCATATCATTGCATATTTAATCCTATAGAACTTGTTTGGTCCCAAGTAAAACAAAATATTAGAAGAGCAAATCGATCACCTCAACTATCTGCTCAGGTTGTAGAAACAGTTCGAGAACAAATTGAAAATATTAAAAGTGAGTTATGGAACAATTGCGTAAACCATGTGGTAAAAATTGAAAAACAGTTTTCAGTGAGACCGCTTCATCCCCCTCTCGTTATTAATTTGGAAACCGATTCTGAAGATGAGTTGTGAAAATCTTCCGTTTTCATACATTTTATTGTCGGATTTTCCATTATAAATTTTCGTTTATTTAATAAAACGACATTTTACATGTTTATAATAAAATATATTTATTAAGCTAATTTGTGTTTCTTCTTATTTCTTTGTTTTTAAATAATTATGTAATATAATGCAATAAATAATACAGGATTTACTTAATTTTTATTATTTAAATTAAAGTAAGATCATAATTAAGACACTTTACAAAAATGTACAAAATATCCCATAGCATTTAAAATAAACCTTTTTAAATTTCTTTTACAGAAAGCATTAAAAGAGTTTATATACCTGCTTTTGCCATAGAAGTTCATTTTTACATTTTTCTCGAAGATTTTACTCATCTTTTATTGCTACCCAGCACAGTAGGGTGCTAATGAGATAACAAGGATCAAGAAGGCAAGTTGACGCTCCGAATTTGGACATACTATACTTACTATTATGGGACGGTTAAATTTTTTTTACATCAGTTTCGACAACAATGCGGATTTTTGAGATCCGCCTGTTTTTAGGCAAGCTTGGTAGCAATGTTTAAAAAAAATTTTTGCAAGCAGTATTTTGTTGATTTATGGTCCTCATAAAATTACGTTTGTGCACTAACCCTTTGTTAGGTGCAGGTAGCGGGTTAAATAGAGTTGACATCTTTCCATATTTAATTTTTTTTAAAGAAGGTAAATTTTAAGTAAGTAAATATCTATAATAGGTGTCCGAGAAAGTACATAAAGAATATACAAAAATAAAACAACCAATTTTAGGAATTTTAACTATAACCATACAATTAATTAAGTAACTTAATAATTTTCTTTTTTAAAATTAAAGAAATTTAAGCTACCTATAAGTATTTATATAATTATTTTTATTAACGTTTCGCCAAACACATAGGCTTCTTCAGAATTATATTAGGTATAATTCAAAATAAAAATTTTTTTAATTAAAAGTCAAAAATTAAAAATTGACATTTTAATTAAAAAAATTTTTATTTTGAATTACTTATAAGTCTACAGGTTGAATAGTTTGAGTTAGCACATAGGAAAATAATGAGTGGGAACAAGTACGAAATATATTTCAATGATTACGAGAGAGAAAGAGTTACTTTTAGATAAAAGGAAGGCGTCAATTGTTAATTTCAAATTTAAAGTACACGCCTGCAATTTTTGATAAGTGATAGGTATTTATTTTTACAATTTATTTTAATTTTATTATTGGTGTTTTATTTTAAAAATGGTTCTTGATTTAAACGAAAATAATTAGATTATGAATTATTGAACGCCTATTTTATATCTAAAAATAACTCTTTCTCTCCCGTAATCATTTAAAAATATTTCGTACTTGTTTCCACTTACTATTTTCGTATGTGCTAACTCGAACTATTCAATCTGTATACAGATTGAATAGTTCGAGTTAGCTCGAACTCGAACTCGAACTCGAACTATTCAATCTGTATACAGATTGAATAGTTCGAGTTAGCACATACGAAAATAGTAAGTGGAAACAAGTACGAAATATTTTTAAATGATTACGAGAGAGAAAGAGTTATTTTTAGATATAAAATAGGCGTTCAATAATTCATAATCTAATTATTTTCGTTTAAATCAAGAACTATTTTTAAAATAAAACACCAATAATAAAATTAAAATAAATTGTAAAAATAAATACCTATCACTTATCAAAAATTGCAGGCGTGTACTTCAAATTTGAAATTAACAATTGACGCCTTCCTTTTATCTAAAAGTAACTCTTTCTCTCTCGTAATCATTGAAAAATATTTCGTACTTGTTCCCACTCATTATTTTCCTATGTGCTAACTCGAACTATTCAACCTGTATGTTTGGCGAAACGTTAATAAAAATAATTATTATATAAATACTTATAGCTTAAATTTCTCCAATTTTAAAAATTTTAAATTCCAAGAAAAACATTAGAATTGGGAGGTAATATAGGTATTAGGCTGTCCGTTAAAAAAATTTTTTTTGCTCCCAGGGAAAAAAATGTTAGTATATGACAAAAAAAATATCACTTGTAAATTTTTTTGCTGTAGCTCCATTACAACCCGTGCCACAGAGGGAGGGGTTGAAGTTTTACATGTAAATTGCATAAGGATTTTGTACATTTCGGGAGTTTTTTTTTTAAAGTATGATATAAAAACGTAAAAAAAATTAAAATATCGAGAATGTACTGTAAATTAGCGTAACTTTTTATAAGAATTTTTTAAATTTTAATATATTGCTTTTTGCGCATGTGCAGACCTGCAGAACCACAAATTTCACTAGAACAGCTTTTTTTACTGCAATATCGCGTTTTTCGCGGTAAAAAACTGATTTTTTATTTTAATACATAGTTGCCATTAAAGTATTTTATATAAATGTATTATACATACATACCTTTTCCGATAATTTTAATTTTTCTACCCCTCACCCCCTTCGAGCAGTGATGTCATCAAACATTTTTTTAAATTGCAACCCCTAATTTTTTTTTGTTATTTGGATAGATTATGAAATTCTGATTTCAGAAATATGCACATGTTCGCCCTTTAGACTCACAGTTTTGAAAACTTATTTTTTATTGTAAATACATAGTTGCCATTAAAGTTAACAAGGCAAAATTTTATTTTTATTTTTGGAAAAATAATATTTAACACTGATATACAGGGTGAGTCGGCAGGTTCTCACCAAACGCCAGTGGATTATCATTATATTATGTCATCATCATCATCATCATCATTTTATTATGTCATCAAATAGAAGTCACTATGAGGTGGACTAAGGTGGGTTATTTAAGATGGAATAATATGTCGTTTGATCTATCATCTGCTCTGTCAAAATTTAAATGTCTTTTTTATGTCATCAAATAGAAGTCACCATGAGGTGGTCTAAGGTGGGTTATTTAAGATGGAATAATATGTCGTTTGATCTGTCATCTAATCTGTCAAAATTTAAATGTCTTTTTTATGTCATCAAATAGAAGTCACCATGAGGTGGTCTAAGGTGGGTTATTTGAGATGGAATATGTCGTTTGATCTATCATCTGCTCTATCAAAATTTAAATGTCTTTTTTATGTCATCAAATAGAAGTCACTATGAGGTGGACTAAGGTGGGTTATTTAAGATGGAATAACATGTCGTTTGATCTGTCATCTAATCTGTCAAAATTTAAATATCTTTTATGTCCTCAAATAGAAGTCACTATGAGGTAGTGCTAAGGTGGGTTATTTGAGGTATCATATATGTCATTTGATTAAATTCTATAAAATCATTTCGAAGGAAATATTGATTTTTAAAAAGTCTTAAAATAAACAAAGTTGAAATTGTGGGTTTACTTTTCAAAATTAAAGTAAAGGTTTACAACAAATCCGGCAAATTATTTTATTACCTAGCTTGCAACTACAAGTCAAGTCACATATCTGATTTTTTTACAATTTTGAACAAAAGTAAAATTTAATTTTTAATAAGGGAAAGCCTAATTCAAAAAATTGGCCCGATTAAAGTTTGTAGTTTTTTATTGACTTTGTAATGGTATAAGTTAAAAGATAAAAAAATTAAAATTTAACGTCAAAACACACTAAAAATGAGTTTGAGCTTTTAATTATTTAATCAAAATCAAGACCTTTTTTTAAAAATCTGAGACGGCACGGAACTGTAGAATTATGTTACCTATTCATAGAGACGTCGACCGCTCTTTCAAGTACAGAAATAAAAAAATGACGCGAAAACAATGTAAGCATAATTTAACATTGCTTCCGAAATTACTACCGAGAACCCTTAATGACAGGCTGATAGGAATATGGCGATGCACGGTGTCTGGTGGGTCCGAGTTTTGAACCATCAAGGCCCACTATTACAATTATTTTTTTATACTTGAATACCATTTTAAAAAATTACTAAAAAGGTAGGGCACTAAGTCAATAAGTAAATCAATTACTATTTCGTAATTTCGCATTTTAATATTAACAAAAACTGTTAAACCTTAATGGTCATATGGGCGTTCGTGGTATGTAGTATTACTAGTTACTTTATATTGTTATTTCTTTACTTTTCTGAAACAATAGTAGGTAACTTTTTAATTTAAGGCTTATCGTTAAATGCATGAAAAAAGGAAATTAAAATTTTATTGCTTGCTGTTTAAGACATAACTACATGGATGTATTAACTTCCTATATGGTAGCTGAAAGAATTTTTAATTGAATCTATAAAGTTAATAGTTAAACAAAAAATAGAACTATCAATTATCTACTGTCAGTTTTTGTTTTGTTTTTCTTACCTTTGTGTTATTGCAGGTAGAAAAGAAACTTACAAATTTTGCAATCGCTCTCACTCTCTCAACTCACTCATAATCGAAGTACCTTAAAACAAAGGTATTTTCCTCGTACTTATACAGGGTGTTAAAAAAAAGCGTTCGTAACTTGAAGAGCGTGTAGTACGCATTAAAATGAGTAAAAAAAGTTATATTGAAGGATGTCCAATAGTTAATACTTTTCGAGTTAAGTGACCAGAACTCGAAAAGTATTAACGTGTGGACACCCCTCAATATAACTTTTTTTACTCATTTTAATGCTCTTAAAATATTGGACACTAACAAGACTATTTTATTTTATATTTATTTGAGCCCAACTGGCCATTAACACGCTCTTAAAGTTACGAATGCTTTTTTTAACACCCTGTATATTGAGGACTAAATAATAATTATAAGCACAAACCCGGGGTTATTTAAACAAAGAGTGTGAGTTAAGGTGTATTTATATAGGGTTAAGTAATAATAATTATACAAAATAAACAAATTTAAATATTTACAAGAACCGAAATTTGAATGCAGGTAATACCGGCACAAATAAAACTAAATCAAATTATTATTTATTAAATTTTAACAATTAAATTCTATTTTCTAATCTACTTACGTTTCTAAAACTTTAAAAACTAAAGGCTCAATTACACGATGATAGTGACTTGTACAAGTTACTAAAATCCAGTACTGGATTTTAGTACTTTCTTTGTGTAAACATGTATTTTAGTACTAAATTCCAGTGTTGGTTTTAGTAACAATTCCAGTTTAGTGAATAGAAAGAGAAACCAATCCTATTTACTGGAGCAAAAGTGGCTACCCCCACTTCCACTTTCCTGATAACTAAACCCGTCTAGGCATGTCGTTATAGCATTTCGTTCCAGCGTTTCGTGATAGCATCGTGGTTTGTAGTAGTTTACATTTTGAATTCATTGTTTAAAACACTACTAACTTGAGCAAGCTGCTATCACCATGTAAAGACAACTGTTTCTTAAATTACTTGCTTTTAGTACTGGGTTTTAGTTACCTGTACAAGTCACTATCATCGTGTGCAGCCCACTTTAGGTTTAGTAATTATTTTTATTGTTGTAATAAATTATTTTATTGTAAAAAATAACATAAAATAACATAATTAACATAACGTAACATAACGTAACATAACATAACGTAACCTAGAAGGGTGTACAAAATAAGAAAAGCATACGATAGAAAGTTCTCGTTTTGTATTCGTACTTACAAGAAGCCAACTGAGTTATTTTCTGCAAAAAAAACAATGGATCTTCTATGAGAAAATGAAAAGTTGAACGTCGCGACGCCTGGCGTCGATGTGATAAAAAGTCGAGTTTAGTATCTATAGTTTGATAGCTCTTTTGACCTCCTGAAATTTTTTTCTCAAGATTTTTTTTTACATTTTTACACTACTACTACAGTGCATTTAGCATTAGCCGTGGGACAAATTAATATAAAGCTGAAACCTTTGATATTGTATTGTACTTATAGCTAGGGCTGGGCGATACCTCGAATCAGGTATCAAGTATCGATACCACGACGGTATCGATACTATTCAAAAGTATCGAAGTATCGAAAGTATCGAGGTATCGAAAGTATCGAGGTATCGAAAGTATCGAGGTATCGAAAGTATCGAGGTATCGAAAGTATCGAGTATCGAAAGTATCGAGGTATCGAAAGTATCGAGGTATCGAGGTATCGAAAGTATCGAAAGTATCGAGGTATCTAAAGTATCGAGGTATTGAAAGTATCGAAAGTATCGAGGTATCGAAAGTATCGAAGTATCGAAAGTATCGAGGTATCGAAAATATCGAAAGTATCGAAAGTATCGAGGTATCGAGGTATCGAAAGTATCGAGGTATCGAAAGTATCGAGGAAAGTATACGGCATTTAAGAAGCTACACTTTATGGGACCATTTTGTGATGATAATAATAATAATTGTATATTACAGAGAGCTGAGAAAGTTATTGTCGTTTCTACGACAATTTGCATTAAATGTTGTAATTTTCAAAAATGAGTTAATCTATTGAATGCGACCATCAATTTTGATAAAATTTGTTTTAATTGAAAGCTAATATAACAGGTTACCAAATCCATATATTTTATAAGTTGAAATATCTCTATATTTCTTATTAACTATTATACCAAAACTATCATTATTTTGCAGTATTTTAGATGCTAAAAAATGTTGAAGTTTGTGATTTTTTTTTGGGTACTTAGAGAATCTTAAGGACTTTGAAAAAACATGCAATAGGTAGATAATTTTATCTAATTTATGATAGAATTTTTTCAACTCGATCGTTTAAAAAATGCGGAAGATTAACTCATTTTACTGACCGCATGTTTCCCTATATACTCAGTATAGGCAGGACGCGCACCTTAAGAAATTATATTGTTGATGTTGCGTCTCGCGACAGCACTGTGTTGTTTCACTTTAACCTTTCGTTACTTTTGATACCTCGATACTTTCGATACCTCGATACTTTCAATACCTCGATACTTTCGATACCTCAATACTTTCGATACTTTCGATACTTACGATACCTCGATACTTTCGATACCTCGATACTTTCGATACTTCGATACTTTCGATACCTCGATACTTTCGATACCTCGATACTTTCGATACCTCGATACTTTCGATACCTCGATACTTTCGATACCTCGATACTTTCGATACCTCGATACTTTCGATACTTCGATACTTTCGACCCTCGGTATCGGTATTCGATACCACCTAAGGTATCGATACTTCGAATAAGTATCGATACTTTGCCCAGCCCTACTTATAGCCCTTATTATAGTACTAAAAGTCCCTACCCTTCCGAGGGCTGGAACGCCCCCAAAATTGCGTTTGAATCTCAAAAATTACACTTTTTATCATATTTTTGCAATTATCTCGAAAACAAGGTAGTAAGCGAAAAATTATAAAGAGTCAAAAATTGAAGAGGATAAAATTATACGGCAAAAATCTCATTTGCAATTTTTCAAAATATTTAATAGTTTTTGAGAAAAATGTTATTGAAAGTTAACCTATTTTGCGCGTATTACAGTACTCATGGGTTGCGCGATCAAAGTGTTGCTGAACGCCATATTTTACATTATTGAAAATTTCTCATTATCTATCAGATTTAGAAAAAAACAAAAAATATGTAGTTGAAGAGGACATCTTCAGCTTTAAATTACATGCAAAATATTTTGATTTTAAGTAATTTATCATGGAGAAAAAAAATAATGAATGTAAAATAACCTAATTTTTCTTAAAATTTAAAAATCTCCTAAAGTAATTGAGGAAATATAAAATCTATGTAGGATTACTATCTTCATGATGTATAGTTTAATGTCCTAAGAGCAAAATTTTTTTCGAGTTCTATTTTGACAAAAAATTGGACTTTGAAATTCATAATTTAAAAAAAAAAATTTTCTTAGATATTTTTCTATCTTTAAAGGACTCTCAAATAATAAAGAAGAGATCTAAGGCCATAAATTTTAGTTTGTAGAAAGCCTATAGTATACGTTTTAAGAAGCCATCTTAAAAATTTACATTATTTAACGTTTTCATTAAAGAATTTTCAACAATATGAAGAAAGATCGAAATACGTAGTTTTTTTCCGAAATTGGTCAATACTCACTTAATTTTTGAGAATTCAAACTTTTTCTTGAACGAAAATAAAGGTAATACTCTAAAGGTTTTATATCTGCTAATCGCATCTTGATAGGAATTTTACTTTAGAAACGACAGCAGTTTGTACGATGAAGAAAATGAGCAAAAAAATTGTAGTTCACTACAGTTATGAAATTTTACATATGGTGAACCTGGAACAAAATTATCTAACTCTAAAATTTTTGCTATTGTTTAGTACTTATAGTCCTTATTATCATACTAAAATTCCCCACCCTTCCGATGGGGGAAACCTTAATTGTTCAAATTTGTGTGGAAAATGTTTAGGCAATTCCTGCAGCAATATATTTCAAGAACTGGAAGAGAGCGTCGAATTATTAGAAGATTAGTTTTTATTTTATTTCGTTTGTGTTAATACAGGGTGAGTCTGAGCGATGGGTCTATTAAGTTCAAATCGAGCTGTGTAAATTTTAGAAGAAAACTATCAAAACATTAGTTACTATTGACGACATGCTCTACAATTTAAAAATATTTTGGAGTGTACAGAGTTAAGTACATCAGGAAACACCCTGTATATTCCAAAATATTTTGGATTACAGAGCATTTCGTCAATAGTAACTAATGTCTTGATAGTTTTCTTCTAAAATTAACACAGCTCGATTTAGACTTAATAGGCCCATCCCTCAGACTCATCCGCTATTTAAATTATAAATTATTACAATATTAATTTGTGTCAAGTACCTATACGTTTTATCTGCGTATGTAAAAGAATTTATAATTTTCCTCTAAGATTGGAGGGCTGCATTAGTTACGATTTTTGAGTTCAAATAAAAATGGTGAATTTTTTATAGGCTTAAATTTTTATCTCTTTATTATTTTCCTAGTTTTCCCGATAATTTCATAAATATGCGTAAAAGTGCAATTTTGGGGGGTTTCCCCCATCGTAAGGGTGGGGAATTTTAGTATGATAATAAGGACTATAAGTACTAAACAATAGCAAAAATTTTAGAGTTAGATAATTTTGTTCCAGGTTCACCATATGTAAAATTTCATAACTGAAATTCCTATCAAGATGCGATTAGCAGATATAAAACCTTTAGAGTATTACCTTTATTTTCGTTCAAGAAAAAGTTTAAATTCTCAAAAATTAAGCGAGTAATGACCAATTTCGGAAAAAAACTACGTATTTCGATCTTTCTTCATATTGTTGAAAATTTTTTAATGAAAACGTTAAATAATGTAAATTTTTAAGATGGCTTCTTAAAACGTATACTATAGGCTTTCTACAAACTAAAATTTATGGCCTTAGATCTCTTCTTTATTATTTGAGAGTCCTTTAAAGATAGAAAAATATCTAAGAAAATTTTTTTTTTTAAATTATGAATTTCAAAGTCCAATTTTTTGTCAAAATAGAACTCGAAAAAAATTTTGCTCTTAGGACATTAAAGTATACATCATGAAGATAGTAATCCTACATAGATTTTATATTTCCTCAATTACTTTAGGAGATTTTTAAATTTTAAGAAAAATTAGGTTATTTTACATTCATTATTTTTTTTCTCCATGATAAATTACTTAAAATCAAAATATTTTGCATGTAATTTAAAGCTGAAGATGTCCTCTTCAACTACATATTTTTTGTTTTTTTCTAAATCTGATAGATAATGAGAAATTTTCAATAATGTAAAATATGGCGTTCAGCAACACTTTGATCGCGCAACCCATGAGTACTGTAATACGCGCAAAATATTATAACTTTCAATAACATTTTTCTCAAAAACTATTAAATATTTTGAAAAATTGCAAATGAGATTTTTGCCGTATAATTTTATCCTCTTCAATTTTTCGCTTACTACCTTGTTTTCGAGATAATTGCAAAAATATGTTAAAAAGTGTAATTTTTGAGATTCAAACGCAATTTTGGGGGCGTTCCAGCCCTCGGAAGGGTAGGGACTTTTAGTACTATAATAAGGGCTATAAGTACAATACAATATCAAAGGTTTCAGCTTTATACTAATTTGTCCCACGAGCACTATGTAAAATTTCAGTAGTGCACCGGACTATACAGTTGAAAGTATAAAATGGCAATTTTCTGTTTGTTGCGCTATCTCCGTAACCGTTTTGAAATTTAACATTTTCTAAACGGATTCTTACAGCTCATCAAAATATGCAACTTTTCGCTAATTTAATCAGTCTCGTAACTCGCACCGTTTCCGAGATCCCAATGATAGTACCAGTTTAAAAAATCACCCTGTACTAATGAAAATACTAATTAATTTAGTTAAAGTGTCTAATAATTATAATTACATCACTTCCCACAATGTCAATTACTCTTACAACACAATTGTCTTCTTCAATTAATAGTAAATTCGAATAAGATGTTATCGTCAGTTGTAGACTATTTTATGAACTTACTTAAAAGTTTATTAGACTTACAACAAACTCCTCTCAATAATTTAGATTTTCTATTCGATTATAAATCTCGTTTCAAATTCAAATTCAAATAGTAGTGCTATAGTCTTCCTAATTTAGATCACATTATCTTGTGATGTTTTTTTAATCAACATTTATTAAGCAACATCATAAAATCACTACACATTTTAAAAGTTATAATTAGCTAATTAAAATCAATTTTTATCCACAATATCTTGATAAAAGTAGACATGAAAAGAGCTTCTGAAACTGCTCAAAGCGATTAGCGGTTTAACAGTAGGTATTATAAAAGGCTCAATTAAGTGCATTATAATTTGAGATGCATTTTATAGACGTGTTTATTTGTACGAGAACAAACTAATTAACATAATATTATTTACTATATGTATAATTATGTAATAATAATTACGCCTTTTTGTTATAAATATTATGCTTGGAGCAATAAATAATTCTTTATTTTTAAAAGAGCTACCACCCGTAAGATACAAAATTTTAATTTAATTTCTTGCTTTTTTGCAATACACATAAGTTATCAGTTTATAACGATCACTTGATTATATTATAACAGGATTATAACAGAGATGAACTGCAAATGAGTCCATTGAGTAGATGAAAGCATTGATTATGCATTTATAAGAGAAATTTAAATACAGTGATGTAGGGAAAAGGGTATAAAGAATTTGATTACTTACTCGATCTAGATTCTAGATACACAATGTACAAGTAAATGACTATTCTCCAAACCCAAAATTGTAGATAGTGACTCATTCGTAATATGGGTTCACAAGCTTTAGTTAACTATAGAGAGGCTTCTATTGAGATAGATGCAGAAAACACGTGCCGCTTTAATAGTATAATGTACAGGTATAATTTTTTAAGATGAGGAGTGGTAGGGATCAGTTCGCGCAGGTTTGGCCACGCCCCTTTAATATTTTAATACGTTGACTAGACGTTGGTGGTGAAAAGTACCAATTTATGTATCTGTGCATCCCCTCAGCTCGTCATCTTAAAATATTATACATGTACTTTACTATAATTTGAACGAATCCTTATAGTAGAAGTGGTTCCGAATACGAACGATTGTTTATAATGCTGTACCGAGAAATCTCGATGTAATCTACTCTACATTTCACTGACAAAACTTTCTAGATTTGTGGTATTTTCGGTATTTTGGTATAGACAGGCAGACCTTGTTAGCTCGTGTTTTTTTTTGATTATTTGGCTAAGAAGATGCTGAGAGTAAATTACATAAAATAAAATAATTTTACTTGATTTATTCTATCAATAATTAACTCGCAATGTCGCAATACCTCTCTCATCGTAGAACAAAAATTAAAAATAGGGCTTGTGTAATTTTAAAAAGACCTTAATTTAAACATTCTTAGGACGTTGGCTAATTTCGAACCTGACAACACATCCGTCCTGACCTGCCTCTCAAAGAGAGCCTCCTTGCGGAACTTTAGCGTTATCATCAAGTGTTGACGCAGATCGGTGGGCTGGTGGCGGAATCGGTTGCCCACCATGATAACTCACCAAAACGACCAGCTGTGACGGAGATCTTTCGCCGCCTTTGGATCCGGACCCCTTAATATCTTGCCGAATAAGTCTACTCTATCGTCAGGGCCGTTGGCGACTGAAACCTCTTCGAAAGGACACATGAATTAGGTTGTGGTGACAAGATGTACAACTTACTAAACAAGAAGCCTCTCATTTACTGCGAGACCAGCTCCAATATGGGTGGCAGACTAAAGCACATCCAGTGTAGGGCTCTACCCCTCCGCCGAACCGAAATGTTAGCTAATTTCCAAAAGGTCCCTGAATCGGTAACGGTCGGGCAGTACTACTGGTACGTCCGGAACCGACGTTACACCTAGATAGGATAGTAGGAAGTGACCGTGTCCTTTTTATCGTGATAGGTTACATTAGCGCAGACTACTGCAAATCCTAAAATCTCCAACTACCGTCCTCCCACCGTTTATGACGGCTACCGGCGTGGCCGAACTACTACCAGATTGCTCATCACCAGTTTTCCTTTTTCCCACACACTTAGGATCGGGTGCTTTATAAGACCTACACAGGTCAACTCCTCCGGTCGAGAGCAAACTTGAGCACTTCAGAGGTTAGGTTAGGTTAGGTTAGATTAGATAATAAAAAGAGTATCCTCTCTAACTCTCCAACGGCCTTCCCAAAACCCTTCTATACGGAAAGCCAGACACCGAGCCGTAAGACTCTCCCAGTCATATACTTAAAATGCGGTTTTTACTCAGTCCCACCTGAGGCAGGTTGGTAATCATAAGCTAGGTGCGACTCGTCCTTGATATGAAAAGTGTACCGACCAGTTGCACAAGGCACGTTGGTCTTACCATTGAGCTTATAGCTCTACTTCTTTGCAAATGCTGTCAGCGGTGCCGCGTCATCGGACTGGAGTCGCGGGCTAATTATTAATAGAAGGTGACAGTCAAGCCTGCGAGTTTTAAATTACACAAGCTGCAGTGTATTTCTTAAAGAATCTGACAGACTATAGAGATACATTCATCGAACAATTTTAAGCAAAGAGAGTTACTTGTATCAACATAGGTCTTGTAGAAGAACAATACAAGAAAATGCTTATTTAATAATAATAGTTGACTCTTGACTCTTAGACTATTGTCTTTAAAAAGTGCAATAAAATGCAGCATTTAAGGATGAAATTTTTTCCATGGTGTTTATACACATTGTGATTCTCAGTAAAGCCCGTGATTCTAGTGCCAAAATTAATAAAATATGTTAAAGGCAAACGTTGAACTTGGATACTAGCGATTTTAAAATTTTAAAAATTTTCAAATTGATTGATCGAAGAGGCTGATACTTGATGGAAATTAATATAATTAAACATGATGAAATAAAACACAAATTTCCACAAAAATTAATTAATTTGTTTAATAAACAAACGACGCGTTTTGCTACAATGTAGCTTCGTCAGGTACAAAATACAACTTAAAATTAAAATCTATGAATACATCTAAAAACTTAAAACTAACAGAATGAAACCAAAGAATTGAGAAACCCAATATGTTCAAGGAAGTGATAAAATTGTGATAAAATAAATTGAGTAACGGAGTAACGTTACTCAATTTATTTACCTAAAAAATATTTTTTGAATTTTATTACGCCCTTTTTATCTTCTTTGTTTAGCCCTTGCCGCCTTTCATTTTTGCTAATCTTTTTTGTCACACTTATATTTTATCACTTCCTTGAACATATTGGGTTTCTCAATTCTTTGGTTTCATTCTGTTAGTTTTAAGTTTTTAGATGTATTCATAGATTTTAATTTTAAGTTGTATTTTGTACCTGACGAAGCTACATTGTAGCGAAACGCGTCGTTTGTTTATTAAACAAATTAATTAATTTTTGTGGAAATTTGTGTTTTATTTCATCATGTTTAATTTTCAAATTAATGAAACACTACAATATATTTTTTCTTTTGCAGGAAAGTGCTGAAAGTGCTGAAAAAAGCGGAGACCTAAGGACTTCTAACAAAGGTAGGTCCTTGTAATTGAGGTTTTTACTTAATTTTGATAACTTGAATGAATTACAATACATATTTATATAGTTAGCTATGGCTAAAATCATAATAAATTATGAACCATATAGCCCGAGCGGCGGCGACAGTAAACCCTACGTCATAGGACTACCGTTAAATTTTGGTGCCATTCGATAGAAACAATAGTGAGGAACAGTAAACCCCTGGTCTGCCAGACACATATCGGAAAAGTCTAGGGATATTTTTAAAAAATCATAAAAATGAAGTGTATATTGATAACATTATACAATTAACGCATAACGCAAGTGCTTGTTGAATTGAAACAATTGTGTTTTACATTAGAAACGACACCGTTTGAATTTAGAAGTCATGAATCGAGCGGTGGACCTTTTTTAAGGCGAATGAGGCAAGTCGAAGTAACATAACGAATAGGTGTTTCCCGAAGTGTCATTAGTCGGTCATGGCGGCATTCTAGGGAAACTGGGAATTAGACCGAACAATATTCAAGACGTGGACGTTCTATAACTGCAGCTCACGACAGATATCTGGTTTTAAATGTTAGAAAACAACCTATAATAACGGCACCTGAGTTGGTTACGGAGTTGCAGAGGGTACCACTTAATCGTTGGCGGAGATACTATACGAAATTGACTTCACGAAGCTAATCTTCATTCAAGACGACAACTCAGGTGTTCACCCCTCTCTAGAACAAATCGCAGAGTAAGATTAGACTGGTGTCGAGATTTTTACAATTGGGATGACAATGATTGGGCTACAGTTTTGTTCACCGAGGACTCAAGATTTAGATTTCAACCAGATGTGCTCTTGTTGCATAAGAGTGTAGCGACCATCCGGAAAAGCCAAACGTTTGAGACACCTCAGGGAAGTACACAGTTACAGAAGTGACGCTGTAATGGTATGGGGTGGAATAATTATTGGCGGTAGAACCGAGCCCATTTTTCCAAATCATTTTCTGACAGCGTAGCGATATTTGCATAATATTCTTCAACCTATTGTGCGTCCATTCGCTGGTTTTATTGGCAAAAATTTCCATCTCATGAACGATAATGCTCGTTCACGTGTCGCATGCATTGTGACGAACTGGTTGACGAATGAATTGAAGTGTTGCCATGATTACCACAATCTCCGGACCTAAATCTGACAAAGCGTGTGTGGAACATATTTCAAAGAAGAAATACTCTCCATATGTGTAACATTCACAAAGCCTTTAGGTTCAGGGAATTTTTAAAAACAGAATTAGCACGGTTACCTCAAGAAGGTATTGAGAACGCGAATATCTATGAACAATAGATGCAGAGTTGTGATTAACCAATGCGGAGGTTATGCTCTTTATTAACATTTGTTTTATTTTGTTCTCGGGACTTTTTTTGAAAATATCTTTATCTTGTTTTGTTACATATTTATGTTTTTTTAAATAAAAAAGCTACATTTAAAAAAATATCCCTAGACTTTTCCGATGTGTGTACTTAAGTCTACGTACATACGTACAACGTACAGTATTAACAGATTTTATTTTTAATATTTATGGGTAGTGTACTAAAAGTTCTCCAAAGTCAGAAAACTCTTTTTTGTCTCTTGAAATTTCAAGTAGAAACTTGGAACATATTTCAACAACACCAACTATTATGAGGATGCAAACGTTCAGTGGTCGTTTTGTTTTGGCTTAGTGTAGTCAATGTTCAACTTTCTTAACTCTTTTTTTGCAATTTTCAGCTCAATCTTTCCTCTTATTTATCTTCTAACAAGCGCAACATTATAAAACTTGTATTAAGTCCGACCTGAGTTTAGGTGTTTTAATCATAACATTTTTACTTCAATAGATTTTCAGTTAAATACCTCTTTAGTTACGGTACACAGGCTTTTATATCATACAATCTTGGATACTTTAGAATTTAAGACTATCCATATTATCCATAAAGACGAGATAAAAAAAACTACTTTTAAAAGATTTTCTGAGCAACTCAAATTTTAACTTTGTTTTTTTGGCTTATCGTTATTTATTAATTTGCATAATTTTCTCATAATTTTTAGCTAGATTTCAGTCTTTTAAATCGAGGGTAGAGCAAGCTTGGTTGCAAATGGAGGTGGGCAAGTAATTTATATTTATTTTACGGCGTTGAGTTTAATTAAAATTTTAGATTTTTTGTAATGTATTGTAATTTGTTTTCGCGGTTTAATCTTTTTATTTATCTGCGTTACTAAATTAAAAGTTAACATCGAAATGGCAACATATACTTTGGTTTTTATATATCACGTTTTATATTCTCCTAAATATGGACCGTAATCCATGGATACGGTCTTTTCAAAGTTACAAGATTAAAGTGCACTTATCGATGTTGGATAGTTGTAGTAGTCGTGAAGAATATTTTTACCGATATTGATGCATTTGTTAAAAACTTCTATAAAACGGTGGTGAACTTATCGGAAAGTAAATTTTAGAGAGAAAGACTTGATATAATTAGAGTTCTCGGAAGTATTATACGTGCTGACAATAGAATTGTGGTAATTAAAATTATTTGAATATTTTTAGACGTTTTATGAAATTGTAAAACCGAAAATGAGAAAAAATAAAATTCGCTCGATTAAACAATAATCAATAATAGGATAGATGGATACCTATTTTATTTATATCTAAACGGAGAATTATTAAAAATATTATTCCTTTTATAGACGAAGAGTGCTTTGTTTTATGTCATTGAAGTTATTTTGAATTACAAAGATAGATCTTGGATGTATCAAATATTTTTGTCTTCTTAAGACCAGTCAAGCAAATAACTGTGAAAATCTTTTTTTATTTAATACTTCAAAGAGTAAGAAACTGAATCACAGCATGCGTTGTGAGATAAAACTGGAAAATGACAAAAATGTTACTTAAGAAATAAAATCAAAGGTACCTACTATCGCACGGTTTGATAATGAACCGACATGATAAGAGTATGTCAAAACTCGTTCCATTAGGTTAGCTTAGACAAAGTCAGCTTAGGTTAGCTCAGTCAAGGTCAGCTTAGGTTAGGTTCAGGTGCTGTTGGAAACCTAACCTAACCGCAATATTTTTTGTCTATAATTGTAGTAGGTATATCATAATTTTAGCGCAGCAGCTCTTAAAAAATAAAATTCGTAAACTTTGTTTTTTAACATATGTGGTGGAAGAAATGAATGATTTTAATTATTGTAATCTTTATTATTTTACAAAATTATTAAATTACATAAACAAACTTGTTATCTCCATTTTTCTCGTTGCTATCTAACTTCACCAAACATATTTTATTATTTCTATGCCTACTTCTATAGAGTATCCCCGCAGTGACATAGGGATACCGCGGAACGAACATAAATAGATTAATATTCTGCCTAAGGGATTAATAACACTTTTTTTTCAAATTGTAAATTTTTCTTTCCTGCCTTTGTTTCTTTAGACCTCTTCTTGGTCTCTTCAGCAAGGCTACTCTGCATGTTATCCGTAGTTGTATGTTTATTTGTTTCTTCATCTTCATATATTAGAAACGCTGGTTTTACTCTGTCTAATGATACAGTTTTGTTTTTACCTTTGAATTCAATATTTATAGTTTTATTATCTCTGGTGATCACTTTGTGAGGTCCAGTGTATGGTTGACTCAGAGGTGGTTTTGTACAATCTGTACGAAGAAATATGTGAGTGCAGGTTTCTAAAGATGGATGAACAAAAATTGAAGGTTTTCCATGACTAGATGTTGCCACGGGATTAAGTAATCTCATTCTTTCTTGAAGTTTTGTTACAAACGTTGGATCAAATGATTGTTTATGTATAGATTCATTACAAAACATGTCTGCTGGTAATGTTAATGTTTTTCCATAAACCAATTCAGCACAGGATGCTTGTATATCATTTTTGAGAGCCGTGCGAATTCCTAGAAGTATAATAGGCAGTGTTTCTGTCCAATTCGCATTCTCGTGTGCTTTTAAAGCACTTTTTAAATGTCGATGAAAACGTTCAATTAGTCCATTCGCAATTGGATGATAAGCTGTAGTACGAATACGATTTGTACCCATCATAACATTAAGTTGATGGAAAAAATTTGATTCTAATTGTCTTCCTTGATCTGTTGTTAAAGTTGTTGGAACACCAAATCTTGAAATCCAAACAGAAAATAATGCTCTACAAACGGTTTCAGCTTTCATGTCTGGAATTGGAATAACCTCTGGCCATCTCGTGAAACGGTCAATTATTGTAAGACAATAATTGTTGCCGTTAGATGGTGGTAGAGGACCAACTAAATCTAGATGAATGTGTGCAAATCGTTCATCTGGGAGAGAAAATGTTCCCAAAGGAGTTTTCGTGTGTCTGTGAACTTTTGACCTTTGACAAGGAACACAACTTCTGACTTTTTCTTTGATATACCTCTTCATATCTGGCCAAACGTATTTATCTGTTATTAATTTTGTGGTTGCAGAAATTCCAGGATGTGAAAGTTCATGAAATTTATTAAAAATTACGTTCCTAAATGTTTTAGGCACAAATGGGCGAGGTTGTCCAGTTGACATGTCGCAAAATATTTCCAAATTTGCTATTGGAAAATATTTCTTTTCCATTTGAAGTGAAGAATTACTGTTAATTAGCTTTGCTAACTCATAATCATTTGATTGAGCTGAAACAAATTCTTCGAAATTTAACGTAGTAGATGAGATGTTGTCAATTTCGATTCTTGACAGTGCATCTGCTACTGGATTGTCCGTACCTTTTGTATGACGTATGTCAGTAGAAAATTGAGAAATATATTCTAAATGACGTAGTTGTCTAGGTGAACATTTATCCGTTTTTTTTGCCTAAATGCATATATTAAAGGTTTTTGATCCGTGAAAATGATAAAATCACGGCCTTCGAGCATGTGTCGAAATCTTTTAACCGCAGTGTATATTGACAAAAGTTCTCGATCATATGTAGACCAATTTTGTTGACTCTTTGAAAGTTTGACAGATAGAAATGCTATAGGTTCCCATAAGTTTTGATTTAATTGCATAAGAGAACCTCCGACAGCAGCATTACTAGCGTCAACCCATATACTTAACTTCGCACCAGGAATAGGATGTCGAAGTAGAGTTGCTGTAGCTAAAGCATTTTTAGCGTCCAAAAACGATTTTTCTGCGACTTCAGTCCATAAAAGTAAATCGCATTCTTTTTCTTTTCTTGTACGGTTGGATTTCTTTTTGTTCTTAATGCCTTCCAAAAATTTATTTAATGGTGCTAGTATGTTAGCAGCTTTTGGTACAAAACGTCTATAAAAATTAAATAACCCAAGAAAACGTCGCAACTGTGTGATAGTGGTTGGTTTGGGAAATTTTAAAATACAATCCACACGTTCTGTGAGTGGTTCGATACCATTTTCTGAGACTGTAAATCCTAAAAATGTTATAGAAGATACTCCTAAAACACATTTTGAAGGTTTCAAACTGAGACCATAATGTTGTAAACGTTGAAATAAAATTTTTAGATGTTCAACATGTTCTTCTGGTGATCTTGAAGCTACCAAAATATCATCAACAAAAGCGTAAACGAATTTAAGGTTTCGGGTTACTTCATCGATAAATCGTTGAAAAGTGGATGCTGCGTTGCAAAGACCAAATTGCATTCGAGTACTCTCGAATAATCCAAAAGGAGTTATAATTGCACTTTTCTGTACATCATCTGGATTAATTGGAATTTGATGGTATGCTTTAACGAGATCGATATGCGAATAAATTTTAGTTCCATGTAAGTTAGACGTGAAATCTAGAATATTTGGAACACCATAATTATCCTTAACTGTTTGTGAGTTAAGTGCTCGATAGTCACCAACAGGTCTCCATTCGTTGCAGTCTTTTTTAGGAACCATGTGTAGCGGGGATGAGTAATTACTTTTGGATGGTCGCATATGTCCAAGATCGATCATATGTTGAAATTCTTCTTTTGCAATTCTTAAACGATCTGGTGCTAAACGACGTGCTTTTGTAACTACTGGTGGTCCGACTGTTTGTATATAATGAAGAACTGAATGTTTTACTTCTTGGTCAGGACGAATTGGCTTGGTAATATCAGGAAATTCGTTCAAAAGCTTGTGATAAATGCTGTCGCCTGAAACAGTTTTAACTGAATGAATGGTACTAACACTTAGTTGACATTTACAACAAATTTTAGTTTGAGAATCAATAAGTTTTCTTTGATTTAAGTTTGGCACAAGACCGAAATTAAATAAAAAATCTGCACCAATAATTGGCGTTGATACATCACCAACTAAAAAAAATCCATTTAAAAACTCTTCTCAAACCGAAATCTAACGATATATTTTGTGTTGTATAAACATTGATAGGTGAAGTGTTTGCCGCCGAAAGAGTCATTTGTGTTGTATTTCGTTTTTGCATATTTGATGCCGGGATTATTGAAACGTCAGACCCGGTGTCTATTAAAAAATTGACATTTGTACGCCTGTCACATACAAAAAGACGACGAGAACACTTCGGCATAGATGTAGTCGCCTCTACATCTGACCGCTCGCGTTTTTTGAAAAGTTGCATGGCGAAATACATTTCTTTGCTTTTAGTCCAAATTTGCGATGATACCAACAATATGTACTTCTTGATTTACTTCGATTCCTTGAACCATAATTTCGCTCTCTACTGAAACTTCTACCTCTAACAATTCCATCAATCCTCAAGTTTACTTTCTTGATTTCTTCCAATAAAAGATCTTCTTTTGAAGTTACCGAATTTACCACTTTGTTATCTGAACAAACATTTACAGAAATTTGAGAAACGTCAATTACACGGTCAGCTATTTCTGCTGCTTTGTCAATTGTGATCGGTGTAATAGCAGCCATAATTGATTGTACCGTAGATGGTAAATGTTGTAAAAATAATTCCAACATCAGCTCTTCTGGCACTTTATAACTTTCAGCTCGACGTTGCATGGTTCTCAGCAGATCTGATGGTTTTCTATCACCTAACTGTTCTCCCACGAGTAATTTACGTATTTCTTGATGGGAAGTTTCCCCCGTACGTTTTATTAATTCGTTTTTGATATGAGAATAAGGATCTGCCTGATTTGGATTGATTATTATGTCCCTTACTGTTGATGCTGCGTCTGGCGGTAAATGAGAAACGATGTAATTATATTTCGTCTTACTTTCGGTGATTGGTCTTGGAGTCCCTAATTGAAATGTACTTTCGCACATTAAAAACCATAATGCTGGATCTCCAAAATTGTAATTTGGTATTTTAACCGCGTTTAACTTTACCGGAACTTCGTTGACGGGCTCCATCGTCGGGGTCACCAATGTGGTGGAAGAAATGAATGATTTTAATTATTGTAATCTTTATTATTTTACAAAATTATTAAATTACATAAACAAACTTGTTATCTCCATTTTTCTCGTTGCTATCTAACTTCACCAAACATATTTTATTATTTCTATGCCTACTTCTATACATACATAACTGCGTATTCCGATCTACATGAATTGATGATTCATGTCATTTAAACACAAACAGGTTTTAAAAATTATTCTCTCACTTTCTTGCATCTAGCCTGTAGAAAGTATTTCTAAGATCACCTTAGAAGTCTATTAGTATAGGCATAATAAGATTGGAGACAGAAATAATTATTAGAAAGCTGATTTCTTCTGCAATACCTTCTATAGGTCCCCCTTTATTTCCCCATAAAAATCCCAAGAAATCATCCATGGGGAACACTCTTCTGGGGAAGATGCTGTTGGTTTGATAATGAATTTTTACAAACAATATGTTCTATAAAAATTTTCTATTCGAGCAATGGTTTTCTCACAAAATGAAATTTAAAAGAGCTATGTTTTCAAAAATAATATTAAGCAGGCGGGCCTATAACAGGGTAACGGGGGGCCTATAGAAGGTATTTCAGAAGAAATCAGCTTTCTAAGAATTAAAGAATTATTTCCGTGTCGAGATAAATTGATGTCGAAAATGCCTATACTATACAGGCTGTTTCAAATTCGAGTCTATGCATGGGGATCTCGGAAACCGTAAGAGATACGAAGGTGGTTAAATGGGGGCAAAGTTGTGCGATCAGGAGCCCAGTATTATGACGTTAAGAAATCGCAGGTATTTTAATTACTGTAGAAGATATTCACAAAAAACTGAAATGTTGAAATTTTAATTTTATTTTTTCTTGACTTTATTAGAAGGGATAATTAAAAACAAACAACACTTCTTCATAGCCGCTTTTTATTCTCTATCACGACCTACTATTAAAATTTGCGCACAACGTTTCGTCTCTCTGTAACCATCATCAACTTCATTTTTTTAAATATGGCAAAAATTAACTATTGACATTTTTGAATAGTATTTTTAATTCTCTATTCAATGATGCATCAAACTTAAAATCCAAAAATATGTTCATTATTTCGGTTAAAACCGCCGTAATTAATGAAGCAAAAATTAAGATTTAAGTTAGCTACTTTTCAAGTAGCCAATTAAAAAGTTATTCCGCGTTAAGGATTTTATTTGTTTTTCTAGCCTACTCGATGTTAAAATTCATTGAATTATTAAATAAGAGTGGAATATCAATATCAATAGTACCAATCAACTGAAAAGTTGAAGTGTGGTATGATACATCATTGAATAGAAAATTAAAAATGCTATTCAAAAATGTCAATAGTTAATTTTTTGCATATTTAAAAAAATGATGTTGATGATGGTTACACAGAGATGAAACGTTGTGCGCAAATTTTAATAGTAGGTCGTGATAAAGAATAAAAAGTGGCTATGAAGAAGTGTTGTTTGTTTTTAAATATTCCTTACAATAAAGTCAAGAAAAAATAAAAATAAAATTTCAACATTTCTGTTTTTTGTGAATATCTTCTAAAGTAATTAAAATACCTGCGATTTCTTAACGTCATAATATTGGGCTCCTGATTGCACAACTTTGCTCCCATTTAACCACCTTTGTATCTCTTACGGTTTCCGAGATCCCCATGCATATACTCGAATTTGAAACACCCTGTATATGCCAATATGCCAAAATTCGAAACGATGGTATCATTTTCCAGTTTTTTCTTAAGAAACTTTCCACGCTTTAAATAGTGTTTTCGGTGATTATACGAGTAAAATATTTTAATTAACACAGTACAGATATTAATTGTTCAAATTTTAACCTCTTTGACAATTATTCACTACGTCGATCGTGCGGAAATTAAAGTTAAATTAACTAACTATAGTTAATTGGTCTCTAGAGTTTAACTCAGAAAAATTTGTTAAAGGTTTCTTTGATTCCAAGATTGACACAAAAGACATATAACGACCAAAGACACTTTGACACAAAGATCGACGTTGAAACTGAAATATGTAGGTATTTATTAAAAATGAAAAGAAAATCTCTTCCTGATTTTAAGACAATTCTATTCATTGCAGGTGGCAAATTTAGATATAACGTTATTGTAACATTGTAACTCTGTGATGTAGTCATCTTAATAAAAGTTAATCTTTGGTTTTCTAGATTGAGAACATGTATCTCATAAAATGATCGAAAAATAATACATACATAGGTGTTATAGATGTGGATCCTGGCGATGTCTTGACTAGAATACCTCAGTTACTTTGGGAATATTACAAGAGAACTGTGCAATGGAAAAACTAATGGTGGAAGGTAGAGTGAAAGCGCTATGATTCAGGAGATGATCTTCCATACCCTGAAGCAACTCTCTAAAGCTCATGAGTGGGCACAGGATACGCTTTCATATAATACAAAGCCAAAAAGACAGGAAGAGTTGCAAGTCAACCATACGAGTAATAACACTATACCCTATACCTTCCCAAAGAGTGACAGATCGAACGGAGAGTAAATGAGTACTGAATTTTTAAATTAGGTCGATAAATTTCGGAAAAACCCATCATACATCATTACTATTTGAACGAGACCTGGTATGACACTCACGATACGCTGTCGAAAGCGCCTAGAATGTAATAAAGGAAAGCACGTCACGATTTTGCACGCTGGTTCAAGTGACGAATGCTGGGTTCCTAATGCACTATTACTTTCCGCTAAAAACATTAAAGATTCTAACTTGGACTACCACGAGAATACCACAACGGAATTGTTTGAGAGTTGGTTTAATAAACAGTTACTTCCTAAAATCCCAAGCAATTCAGCGATAGTGATGGACAATGCCACGTATAATTTATAATACCATTAAATACGTTTAAAATAATTTGTTTTGCCGTTGAGTGCAGGTGCTGTCTTTTTCTTTTTAGATTTTCTGAAGTTTCTTCATTTTCCACGTCAATCATCACATCTACATCACTATAGACGTTTTCCAGGTTAATTTCTACTTAACTATCGTTATAATTGCAATTTGCGGTCTCCAAATAACTGCGATTAATTACTAATCGAAGTATATCTAGCAGCTACCAAAGTTGGAAGTCGAATGGCAAATTTTAAATATTCTCATATTTTAAAGAACCCACCCCCATGTTGTTAACTTAAATTTTAACAGTTATTTTACCTGATGAGGCAACTAGATTACAAAAGGATATTCAAAGCTGGAAAATTGATTCCTAGTTTCTAGAAATTGACTTTGAAATTGAAAGAAGACTTAAAGAAGTCTTCTTCACAAATTTTAAAAAAGTTACCTGAAATAATTTTTATCAATGAACAGTTTACAAAAATTTATCCAAAGTTGGCTACAATCAATTTTAATTCTTCTAATTATAATATTTAATAATTTGTAAGTAGTTATAAAATATAGACGTACGAATACTTTAATGTAACAGGTTAAATTTTAGCAGTAATATTTAATTAAATTATTTAAATGTTTAATAACATAATAACTAAATTGAAATTTCATTTCAAATACTTAACATAAATATAAAGGATAATGAGCTTATTGTATACCTACCTGGTTCGGATAATATTTAAAAAGGTAGTTATACAATTTTACAATCTTCATAGTACAAGGGACGCAAAGGACTATGATTTACAATGGTTATTGTATAGTATATATTGACATAAGCTGATTACCTGCTGTTAAGTCATCTTACTATAAGTTTGAAAGGACTATACCTAGTTTTTAATGAATTTTTAAAACACTTTCTGCCTGCAATAAAAAATTGCTGGCAGTTGATGAAGTTTTTTTTTCGGTGCAAAAAATTGCTAAATTTCACAGTACAAGAATATGTATAAAAATTCCTAAGGTTGATCTAAAAATTCCAAAAATTTCGCCTGCAGTTTTGACCAAAACCCCTCCCAAAATTAAATCCTAGTTGCGCGCTTGCTCCTGCTTTGCCGGTGTGTAGTGTGCTCTTGTGCAGGCCTAAACTGTGCAGGGAAGCCATAATAAATGCCTTAGCGTGTGTCTCCGCCCTTAAGACTGCCTGATTGCTTAAAAATTTAAATCAGAACAACTTGAAACTGTATTTGAGTTGATTATTGGGCATATATTATTTTTTTAATGATAGACAATTTAATCCAAAAGTGTCTAGCAAGAAAAACTACCTATTATTAGATAAAGTAATTTTCTTTTAGACTCACTACACTTGATTAAATTTCTAAATCTTTGAAACCCATGCGTTTCACACACCCATCCACATTTCACTTGTTTATTTATTTAGAGAAAAACTGAAAGCTATTTTACTTGTCTTCTGCTGTAAAATGCTTTTAAATAAGATGGCATTTACAGGTATTCTTGTAAACCACATACTTTCATAAATTTTATTATTATTGCGTCTTCGTTTCTATATTGTTTTGAAAACCATATACGAAAGTTCTTACTGTAAAGCTTCCAACAGTTATTGACGTACTTATCATAGAACCATGTTATGCAACAAGGAACCAACCCTCAAAAATAAGAAAATTGAGATATAATATTATTCATGTCTGTGATATGTAGGGCCATCTTACTACACATACTTTGGAACAATTTAGAATACGGAAAAATAATAATACGAAGCTTGACTAAAAAATAGTATTTTTTACAACATGAGATGAAACATACGTTTTTTTCGTGAGATAGAATTTAATTCACAAGCCCCGTAGGGGCGAGTGAATTAATCTTTCGAACGAAAAAAACGGATTTCATCTCGAGTCGTAAATGCTATTTTTTCTACGACGATAATTAGTACATTTTAAAAAAATAATTCTTTTTACTAAAATGTGAACCGACCACAAAAAAACTGGTTTCACCTCATGTTGTAAATAACATCTGCTTGTAATAACACTTTTTCTCACTAGAGACGAAAATGCTATTTTCGTAACGAGTAAGTGATGACGAAATGCTTAGTTTCACATATGGGAGTAGAAAAAGATTATTCTTTAGTCATTGACTAAAACTAAAACTAACTTACACTAAGGCAAACAGAACTTTTAAAACATCTCCGTTTGTTAAAAATGAGGGTTGGTTCCTTGTTGCATAACACCATTCAATTATAGGCAGAGAAAAATTGTTTTCTGATCAAATTTATATTTTTATCGTCATAAAAAGCTTTACAATGTATAGTTATTTTTTAAAAGTTTATGTAAAGTTGTTCTTATATGACTATTTGACTATACCGACAGGAAGCTTCCTTCACTGACTTCAGTTTCAAAAATATTTATAGTTTTGACTGGTAGTATGCAGGTATTTGCAGTATCCCTATAGTATAATTCTTTAATGATATAAATAGAAAAAAATAGTGTTCATAAAGTGGATGCCCTGTCCTCGAACGATTACATCCCTCGACGTCGTCTCGGGCGCAACCCTGTGGTTAGTAAAATCCTCACTCGGTTTACAAATAACTATTTCGATTCCAAAGCTTCCCCTACTGCAAAGTAAGGGGAAACAAAAAAAGTATGCACGTTAATGTATAAACCCATTAATTATTTTATGATTCATAATTCCGTATTATGTGCTTTTTAGATAACTTCCTGCAGACTGTGATTGTACTTTTATAAAACTTAGGAAGTGAATAATTATTCTTATATTAATTTCCAACAGCACTAAATCTTAAAAAAAAATCCTGAGTCATTTAGTTTAAATAGGTATCTATGTAATTAGCGAGGAAGAGTTTTACAATAATTCACAATTATTTTGGGATGGAAGAAATTTTTAAATTTTAAGATGTGCCTATTTGCAGTAATGCAGAAGCAGTTTGGTTTTAAAGTTGAAACTCTCAACATTTGCTCCTGATCTCTTGAATATGTATTAAACGTGCCAAGCTCTTCTGTGCTCAACTCTTGGAACTAACAAGTACCTATCTATATTGCTTACTTACAATTTGAAACGTGCCATACTTTAATAACATATTACCAATAAATAATTTTGTTTAAATGGGTCTTGGATAATAAAATAAACTTTTATTTCTACGATTGTAAACGCATAGTGCGCAACCGAGCAATTACGTCTACCTTACGAAGCGTGACTTACAACTTTATTCAAATTATAAATTTTTAACTAGGTACCTAATTAAACAGCTTAATTACAGCATTTTAATAAATTGGTGAAAATATTATTACACGGTGAACTTAAAACTCTAATTATCAATTTACTTAAGAACTGCTGTTTCTTCTCTAATTTATTTTTATATAAAATATTTTTCTTATACTTTAATCATAAGAGTAAAGTTTTATTATATAAATCAAATAAAAAAAATTTATTTGTGCCGACCTTTGCAGCAAAAACGTACTGGGAGATAGAGAAGAAGCTCTAGAGCTTTTGGCAGTAGCATTCGGTATTCCGAGAGTATAACTAGCAACTCGTTGATAAAACCAACGAAATATGGCGCTTATTATTACCTTAAATAATTTATTATCGACTAAAATAAATATTTGTTTAAATTAAAAAACTTAATAAATTAATAACAATCATGTAATTTAAAGATGAACTCATTAGTTTTAAATGTCTAATTAAATTAATAAATTAATGTTTGTAATAAATGTAACTAATTAACTAATTTTATTAATATAAATATGTCTTGGTTTAAATGTTTTTGGTTTGGTGAAAAAAAGAAATCGCTTACTATAAGTTCGCCTTTGCAATTATTGTTACAACAGGTAAGAGATTTTCTCTTATAGAATTTTTCTTTTTTCAGAAGTGAAAACTACCTACAAGTTGAGATGTTTTATAAACATTTCTTAAGTTATTGATTTTTCGCTTAAATGAATAAAAAACGCACTTTTTAAAACATCTCTTTTAGGTTTACAAAAAAAAGATATCAAGAGCAAGAGGGAAAATTTATGTTTTTTTTAAAAGTCGTATTTCATAGGATTGGAAGTTTGAAAAATTTTCATTGTGATGTTTTTATTTTTTCTTTTTGTTGAAAGGTATAAAGTGCAAGGTATATTTTTGTTAATACCTGTAGATTTTATTTTTCGAGCGTCTTGGGTTTTTCTACATCAGGGAATAACATCATAAATGCTTAATAAAAACCAACGCGTCTTTAACAATGTACCTATAAAAGTGATTTTCAAGCTTGAAGGTGTGGAAAATTCTTGTTTTTTTATACAATTTCTCGCGTATTCGAAAAGATTTTCATTGTGTAATATTTCTGATAAATTTTATTTATTGTCCTTTATCATTTCTTACAAAATAACATAAATTTTTCTTATATAAAATTTCTTAATTTTATTTGTTAGCTTCAAAATAAATTTAAACTTTCAATACTACTAATTTATTAAGTATTCAGTAGTGACATCCTGTAGGTGGGCAATAGATTATAAAATAGATAACAAGTTATGTTGCAATCGTACCACGCTTACCATTTATTTACTCGATTATTATCATTTTCACCATAGCATTCCTGAGCATTTCTTGCTAATAGAAACGGTATTACCACAAATAAGACTTATTAATTAAATATATTAAGTCACCTATTGATTTTATTTAATAAGTAGTGCATTAAGTCAACGTCCATGAACATTAACTACCAATAGGTTCAAGGTAGACGCACCTATGAATAGTTTATTCAATACGAAAAACAAAGGTTATTGCTCTAAAGCATTGTTATTTGGATAATGTACAAATTCTATGAACCATTGCAACAACTTGATTATTTTTTATTTCTAATTTAAAATGTTAAATACGAAGAAAGGCATCGGGTATGTATTAGTAAGATTCTAATTTTATAACCATCAAGAACTAAAACTACACATACACACATAGTAAATGGGTGTAGTTCCTAATTGATTCAGATTGCTTTGTTTATTTACATATTTTAAGCGAGCTTTAGTGCAAATTAACGAAACTAACATTCGTGTTATCTTCCTTTTAACTTGTAAAAACATAACTATTTATAAATATTGCTTGTCATGTTCAGCAGACCTTATAAGTGTTCGTCGAATTATGTAGTCAAGTGATTTGATCTGCAATCGATTAAATTAAAGCACTGATTTTATGAACGACATGAAATCGACATGAAAAAGTTTTATGACTGAAAAGTAATGAACTCCCGTCTAAACGCAAAACGTATTATATTTTTCAATATATATGATTTGTCTTTGTCAAACTTTAAAACTTCGTCCTTTCAATGCTCACCTTAACTTATAAGAGTAGAGAACTTCCATTCTGAGTGGGACCACCAGACCTAAAAGGGTACCAACGGGCGGAGAGGGTGCGATTCCTGTCGCTAGACTACCAGACCTGGCTCTAAGACCTAAAAAGGACCTCCGAGCGAGGCCAACAGACCTAAAGAACCGGGAACGGGTTTGCTTAAGGCCAGAGAAAACTAAAAACTAATTAATTAAATTAAAGTAATTAATTAACTCAACACGGGACTTGCCGAAGGCAACACGGGAAACGAAATCCTTAAAAAGGAACAAAATTATAATTAAACTTAATTCAATAATTAACACTGGCGTTGCCGAAGGCAAGGGGAAATGGACTAACGAGGAAATTAACTAAAGCGCGCTCCCGCTTACCACGATGGTGAAACGAGAAGTCCTTTATCAAAATGGAGTAGGGCTTCTATAGAGAATCCGACGACCAACTCGGATTTACTCGACAGCCAATAAGAACGCAGCAACTTGTGTTACCATACAAGAGAGAGTACTAGTTACGTTAAAAATTAATAAAGTTAAATTAATAACTTTTTAATTAGAGCTCTAGCAATGATAAAACTTGGCTCGTTGGAAGTCCACAAAAATAACGAGTTCGTAGGTATCAAGTCTATAAGTTTAACATAAAATTTCAACATTCAATTAATTAATAAAAATTATTTCAATGGTGGAAATTACTCAGGGATTCTAATTAATTAAGGCGGTAAAGAAAAAATACTAATTAAATCTCACAACAACTTATACCACTCCACGTGGTTTTTATTGAATTTAAAACTTTTCAATCCTAGATATTATTAAAAATGTTAGATAAGTAAAAATTAATTAAAGGTTAAACTAAAAATGAAACGGGAGATCTACCTCTTACGGTTGCCGAGTTACAGTGAAATCAGCTGGTATGAGTTGAAACCAAATTAAGAAATTTTTAACGATGACTAATTATGAGCCAATCTTGTCTCAAATGATCTCAGGGGCAGCGCTATAAAAAAGGATTAAAATATGACAAGTAGCTGGTTTAAACGATACAAACTTTCCAGGATACTGTCATACTGCACCAGTATTTTGTCCCAGCATCCGGATAACCTTCTGCATTGTTACAACAGGATGCCAGCATAGGTTAGTTAAACAAGAGCCAATACTTAAGCGATCGACCCTATTCTAAAGCAAACTTTCTATTTCTGTCTAATTTAGCACGTTTACTAAAATAAGACAGAGCTAGGAAGGCGTTCGAGAGAGGAGTTTGTTCAACTGTTGTGTCTGCTGAATTCGCCCATTGTTTCTAATTAAAAAGACATCAATTCACATTTTGTGATTCGAATAGCCTAATGAGTCACTCTGTAGACTGTAGACAGATGAACAACTCGCATAATAGCCAAAGAGAAAAAAAAACATACTACATCATGCTGATGCTGAAATTAAGAAACTCGAACATCGTTGTTGAGAATACCTAATATTCTTACATAAATATTGATCTTGTAATGTGGGTGTAAACAAAACCAGTTGATAGAGAATTGCCATGTTGACCTAAGAAAGAGGTGAAAATTCGATACAAAAAAATAAGCATTTGATATAAATCATAATAAAGAAATATATAAAGGACCCTACACACTTGGTTGTAAGTCAAAAGTAAGTACTTAAAATGAATGATGTTTCTATTGTTTGCTTTCATGTAAAATTACATTATTTTGTCACGAAGTCCTTTTTATCGATATTCGATATTGAGTAAATACAATTCAAGACAAGTATGGATGATCTAGTTTGGTGTCCATATTATTAAACGAAGAGCTACTACATAATGGCACAACGATTAATAATATCCCCTCGAGAGTAATGTGATAGAGCTATTAACTAAATCGCTATTATTATTATAATTTGACTAATGATATAAATCGAATTGCAAGAAATAAATTTAAGTAAGTTGTCACATTAAGGAAATTAAATGGACGAGATGATTTGACTTTTGTTTGATTAGTTTTTGCAAACAGACTACATCATACATTATAAATTATTTGAGTTAATTGCTTGGAGATGACTGTATTTATATTAAGTTATTTTTGGTTTATTGCACAAAAGATAATTTACAACTTAATATATTGTTTAACTTATACTTTCGTAATAAGTTAATAAGTAATAACAACCGTACTTAGTCTACGTCTAAAGACGTAATTGGAATGAAATTTTAGTACCTCTGTCATGTAAATCCTATTATACTTTACACTGACTTACTGACTTAAGTCATTTCTTAATAAGATTTTGTTGTTCACACGTCGTATTATTTCATGTTATTAACTTTTTCGTCTCGGAAAAAGTTGTTATAATCAAGAAAAAAAATTTTTTATTTCATTCTTCGACCTTTTGAATCCTCATGATTTCAAAAATTATTTCATCGACAAAAGGTTTGTTCCTACAAACAGTCGAACCAGTTCAGAACGGTTCAGAACAGAACAGCGCAAGCGCACATTGAAGTTGGCAATACAAATTTCTATCTGCGCACACTCCGCCCAGTTACGAACTAGTTCGAGCTTTGTAGGAACAAACCTATACTAAGCTTTTAAACGAAATTTATACAGGATGTCCAAAAATAAAATTATTAGTTAGGGCGCAATTTTTCAATTTTTACGTGGCTACAGTCCCACCAACTTTATTAGCGAGTTGAGGGGGCGTGGCTAGCGCTGTCATAGATTTTGAATTACATTACGAGTTAAAAGTATTTAAGTAACTATATTTAACAAGTAACTGTCACTAAAATTGAATATAGGTTAATATTAAGACAGTTTTATCGTAACCTAAAGTAGTTGTAGATACACGCGACTTTTAACTATGCCTATATCTAACCTGAATTCTTGATTATGACTGGACGAATCTTTTCCCGCAAAAATTATTTTAGTTGTTATATTTTCTGTAAGGCAAAATTGGTTGGTGGAGCTTTATAAGCAAAGACTATGCAGTACCCTTCAAGGGTTTTTAAACAATTTGGGCCTTAAAAACCTTGAACATTTTTTTAATATGGGTTTCGGTCGTCTTTTAGTGCATGATCTTTGCTATAAGATAGTACATCAGAGCCGCCAAAATTGACAAAAGAAAAGTTTTTAGTTTAAAATGGCGGCCAAAAAAACGATTGCCCCATTTTGTAGTTTTTTATTTGTAACTTAGTCGGTAATAATTAATATTATAAAAATTTCAAAAAAGGGCATTTACGACCAAAATATAGAACTTTCGTCCTAACCTAATCGATTTTTCTTTCCGATACCTTAAGGTATTGGAAGGTATTGTAATCGGTTAAAAACAAATATTGAGATAACACCGGATGTATCTGTTTTAAAGTCCCCCGAGACGATCTAGGCCATTTTTAGAAAAAAGTCTGTGTGTTATGTGTGTGGATGTAAATTTACTGCAAAAGCTCTGAAACGGCTTAACCGATTGACTTGACATAACAGGCATTTTTTTTTAAATTAATTGCCGCCTACAATGCTTAAATTAGAAATTAAAAATTATGCTCTTAGGCTTACCGTTTTGGGTACGAAAATGGTCAAATATAAACAATCTTCACTTCCAATAACATTAGTATCATTATTTGGATCAAATTGCATACAGACAGCTCTGAATCGCAATGCACATTTCGTTTTTATCCACGGTTGAGGAGGTTGAGGTTCCTGAAACAGCTCAAATTACTACAAAAAAATATAAATTTACAAACTGTTACTTTAAAACGTAATTTTCCAAGTGGTGGTTTGGCATAAGGTATACCAGCGAAAGCAAAATACTCTATGCTTGAATTGGCTTGACTTGTTAAAACTCGTCCACGTACGGGGCCATATTGAGTCATTCGAACTGTCTCTGACTGAAATGGTTTTTATTGTTGTATAAATTGATATAGAAGACGGGTTAAAATGAAAGCTGTTCCAGCCAGTTTACAATTTGCAACTGAAACGCTACATACTAAATTGTTATTTACCATAGTGGTCGTTAAAAAAGTGCCCATTGACATTTACACATATCTAAGTGCCTAGGGAGTTTGCTAATATAGTCTACAACAATTTGGCTGCACTTTAAATCGCTCATATACGCCATCATCAGCTTTAAAGCGTCATCATCAAGTTTCATCATCAAGCGTCATCATCAAATCTTCCACCCTATCTGTAATCCCAATTTGTCACCATGTGACTTTCATTTGTACGTCTTAAAGAAGGCCTTTCAGTACCATTGCTTTCAAACTGATGGTGACGCAGTGGTTCAAAGCAAAGCTAATTATTTTTCTTGGGCAACTGGGTACCACACTCCCTAGACAGTTTAATTTATACCTAAACGCCAAAGGGGACTTTTTCATTTGATCATGCTCGTACTATAGATTTTTGTCTTTAGCATAACATCCAGTAGACAAATTGGAATATTTTTCTATTTTCGTAGTTCTGTAAACACTTTTGTCAATATTGCTCGTATTATTTGATGAGTGGTGCTTAGTAACTCGTAAACTAATGATTTAAAAATTGTCTACTAACTTCAAACATCTCCAGTACTACATGTAATTTAAGTAATGCATTTTACCTTCGCCTTGCAGAGACCTAACGAACATAAAACTACAATTGTCTTCAGGAACATTGTAGAGAATACTTGTTGAATTTGTAGAGAGCCCCAGATACTTATATGCGGACTTTTCGTTTAAAATAAGGTTAATTTCTGTATTTAAATAATTTTAAAGATTAAGTACTTCTTACTTTTGAAGTCTTTATTACCTTTATTAATATACAATTTCAAAGTTTTAAAATGCTCATTGACCTGTCGATATTTTGCATATAATTTAAAATACCAATAATGACCTAAATACACAATCAGTCTCATTAACTTTTTTGTTGGTTGAAAATTATGACATAAATTTAAAGAAATCAGGAGAATGGGAATTACTCTCCTCGCCACTTTCACTAACTGATTAGAATCTAATTATTGGTTAAGCATCTACCTAGGGTCCAGTAGGATTAAACAGCGAACTATTTGGGGTGTTCAAGCTCATAAAAATTAAGATAGAACCCAGACTATTACAATATAGTAGGCATATAGCCGAAGTTTAGACTTGGAGACTGTCTACTGTAATTCTCAAGAGAAAATTAAACCCTTTTATTTCTGAAAGCTCTTTGTGAATTTCATGGAATTTTTGCCTTTAATTCACAAAACTGAGATTACCTATTATATTCCAATTCCATAATTATAGAGAGTGACTCATTCCTAATATGTGTTCACAAAATGTAGCTAACTATAGCGCGGCGTATATTGAGATACGAGTAGATGCAGGAAACACGTGCCGCTTTAATAGAATAACGCACTTTACTATAATTTGACAGAAGCTTAGTAGTAGAAATGGATCCGAGTACGAACGATTGTTCATAATGCTGTACCGAAAAATCTCGATGTAATCTAGTCTTCATTCTATAAATGACACAACTGTCTACATTTGTGAACAAATAGTATAACATAGTCTTTGTACTCTGCTTACTTCAGTAGATTATACATGGTGTCCCGTAAAGGATGGGACACCTCCATAGATATGTACTAAAATTAAAGAAGTAGGTAGGTACCTAATTTTCATAAGGTGCAAACAAAGTTGCAATTAGTTACTGTTTTTCTTTCTCTATACAGTGATATAAAAATGTTTAGTCTTCTTTTGTATTAAAAGATTTTTTATGCAATCAAATATCTAATAATAACTGGCATCTGACGTTTTTGACAGTTGGTAAAAAATTTGACATTTGTCAAAAAATGTATAGTATTCTTTTGTTTTCTAACTATCTTTAGTCTTCGAATAATCAACTCAATCGAAAAGTCTTGTGTTGACACAACAGATTTTTCAAATTGTTTCAAAATTGCGTACCTTTAAGGGGCCAAAATGCCCAAAATAGGTTAAAATTCGACTAAAATGCTCGTTGCTAACCCGATACCAGCTACAGATTTTTTTTTAAATAAATATTGTTTATTCACGTTTCCTTGTATTCAGTTTTAATTCGAGTGTTTTTTTGTGTTTAATTTTAATAGTGTTCTCCATTTCTACTTCTTTTACTTGCTCCCACTCTCACAAGTTCTAAAATTATATAGTTTAATTGTTATCTATTTATTATCCGAATCGGCATGTAAAATACGAATATAATAATTCGCTTTTATGTCGCTAATGCGTATATTGTGTTCATTCCTGAGGAACATCTACATCTTAACAAGATTGTGTCTATCGGTGTTTTGTTGGTTTTGTCGTAGTAAATTGTTGTTTAACTTTCTCATCTAAAACGTTTCATTATTCTTTATCACTTGTCTAGAAGTAAACTCGATTTGACGAAGACAACGACATACCCACAAGTTCGTTACTGAACAGTGAACATAGTTAAATAATATTCGTCTATAATTAATCGTTTCCTTAACCCTTAACGAGCACAATGTAGGAATAATCTTAATTTACTATGCTTGGATATCTTTAAAATTATCCATTAATTTTAAATAAACAAATTATTTACGTCATCTCCTACTGTAGGTTATTCAGAACTGCAGGGGTGCAGAGTGACAAAAAAATAATCAGCTATGGCTTTCTGAACAAGAATCAGTATTGGAAACGCCATGACAGAAGCAATCAACTATTAAGTACAAGTACACACTTGGTAGCAAAAAATAGTCGATAAAACAATAACACTTTAACTCTTTCCATTTTCGGTAGGTCTGCAGTAGCTTGAGTGAACCCATATTAAATAATTTGAACCGACTCTCTTTTATTTTTGAATTTAAATAACTTCATTAATTGTTTAGACATTCAGTATTATTTATTCAGCGAAAAACTTTTGAACAGAAGAAGAAAAGTCATTTCAGATCTTACAAAAAGCAATTGTTTTTAGCTCTTATTTGAAACAAAGTTATTTACCAAAGCTTCAAACTTTCAAGTGCAATCGTGAAAATGATCTTGTGTCTTCACGTCTTAACAGTTTTCAAGTGTATTTTGTTGGTCGTTTTTGAGAAAAGTTTTTACATCGTTAACCTATCGTTATTGAGGTTATTGTTTTCTGAAAAATTTAAGTTCAATACACTTTTAAAGATTTTTGATTTAGCGTTACGCACAATTTCAAGAGCTGAAATATTTACTTGTCGAGTATGATTAAGATTGCTTCTTATTTTTTTACGTTTTTGCATAATATTTCAAAGTTTTTTTTATAGCTTCGAATTTAAATTATTAAAGCGTAATTTTTCAGCGAACATTTGAATACGCAGATTGTAAATATTGATAGAGAAAAATTCAATACATATGTTTACTTATTTTAGTATTCGAACATCCGAGCGATTTCAATTACTCTGTGTATTATTTATTGCTTTGATAGAATATAAAATAATTTTAAAGTGTATTTCTATGTCCTTTTTAGATTTAGTAATGCACGAGCACTTTGTTAATCGAGTCGGTAAGCTCTGTACTTGACCACCTCTAAATCAGTTTACTAAAAAATTTAAACTGTAATTTATTTTATTATCCTTTGGGTAGCTACTTTTTTAAGATGCCACAGTTTTAATTGAAACGTAATCAAAAAAGTTATAGGTCCATTTCAAGACTAGGAAACATTAAACTGTTATTAAGTGCCATTTGTGGTGTTAAAAAAGTTGAAAATGTTCAATTAATTTTAATTTTTGTTAAATTATACTTTTCTACATTTCCTTTCCTCAATATCATTTAATTAGGAGTATTTTTGTAAAAGATGAAAACTGGAAACTAATTTAATTATACATATTATGTAAGTTAAATTACATATAACTTTTACATTTAAAATCTAAATTTAATTTCTATTAAAATAGTTTTAAAATATTCCTCAAAGTTATCTGTTGACATCTGACATCTAACTGAGGATCTTAAATTTTACGTCTTTCAATGATATTAACATCCAATAAATGTTTATTAGATTTTCGTAATGGGTAATAAAAATATTTAAATTTTGTTACAGACACACTGTTTACATTTTTTTCTATTGGTTTTAAAAACGCTGAGTTATGAATCTCTTGACAAAAATGTATTTAAATATCCTACTAAAGTTAAAGTCTATTATGCTTTCTGTGGATAAATTTCTTATCCAATAGACCAATATTCAAAATATACCTACGTGATATTCGAGAATATTAAAAACTGATTTAAAATTAACAGGTTGGATAACTTAATTCGATTATTTGCATGCCCACTTCATAGTACCACATCTACCCGAGTCCATAATTTCAAATAGTCTGATAGTTTGTTATTAAAAGTTCCAGTCCAAATCTTACTCTCTGACAAGACAGAGTGATCGCAGAAATATCAATTTGAAGGATTTAGGAAACCCATTATTCGCACAGTCTTGCATTTCAGTTAAATCTTCATTAATAGGAAAACTCTCTTGATGTGACCTTAACGATTTTATAGCCGAGATATCGATGTTCTTTAATACTATCCTAGAGTAATAATTAATAGGTATTATAAATATCGTTGACCCCGATAAACATAATTCCAACAAAAGGCCTTAAACTGTGAGTTGAATCGATATGCCAAAAAATCACTGGCGTAACACGCACATGAGGGGCCCGTGTGCAAAGATACTCGTGATAAAACCTCTACTTGTTTAAGTAATAATTGAAGAGTCTACTATAAATATTTAATCTAGGGTTCTGTATATCTTTGCCATTCCATTTCTGCTCGTCTATTATTAGCAGTACAGCATATTAAACATTCAGTAGAGTCAGAGTTGGGCAAGATACTTATAAAATGTATCTTTGATGCAAGATACATGATAATTCAGTTTCAGTATTTTTGATACAAGATATTTTCACCTCAGATATCATAGATACAAGATACTTTTAGTTTTGTTCTAGAGATACTTGATACTTGATACTTGATACTTGATACTTGATACTTGATACTTGATACTTGATACTTGATACTTGATACTTGATACGTGATACCTGATACTTGATACTTGATCATTCTATTTTTCTGTGAATTCACCACCTTCAGCAGACTAGCAGACTTTAACCCTGAGTCCTATAAAGCTTGGATTAGCTTAGTTCGACAACTAACCTCAAAATGGAACTGTTTATTTAATAGTAATCAATGCTGTTTTGTCAAAAACAGCTGTGAGCAGGTTAAATTAATTGTAATTTAACAGCAAAGTGTTATAGTACCGGCTGTAACAGACGGAAAAACAAATACAAAGTTAAATTTTAAGGTTAGTTGTCGAATTAAGCTAATCCAGAGCTTTATAGGACTCAGGGTAAATGTCCGTATTCGTACAGCCCTAATTGGTATATTTCACTGGAGTAGTTCATAATAATTCAATTTTAGTATCTTTGATGCAAGATACTTTCATCCCGATGATAAATAGTATTTTTTACATCATGAGATGAAACATACGTTTTTTTCGTGAGATAAATCTCACGAAATTATCAAGAGCCCCGTAGGGGCGAGTGAAGTAATCTTTCGAACGAAAAAAACGGATTTCATCTCGAGTCGTAAATGCTATTTTTTCTACGACGATAATTAGTACATTTTAAAATAATTCTTTTTACTAAAATGTGAACCGACCACAAAAAAAACTGATGTTTCATCTCATGTTATAAACAACATCCGCTTGTGAAAACATTTTCTCACTAGAAACGAAAATGCTATTTTCGTAACGAGTAAGTGATGACGAAATGCTTAGTTTCACATAATATGAGAGTAGAAAAACAATCTTTTAGGAAAAGTTTTCATTTTGCTATGAGTAATTTTTTCCCTAGGACCAGCTGTTTTTAAGATATAATCGAAAAGCGAAAACCCTAAAAACGGCACCTTTGCACCCCCTTCCTCCTCTTAGCTATATAGCTAGGACCGGGAACTTTTTGTATTGTTACCTCTTAACTACTTCAAACACATAATTATGAAGAAAAAATTCCACCCTCTTCCATATCTTCTACATCCTTTTTTTGCGTGAAGGCAGGCTCACATTTTATTGCTACGGCCCTGTTACGTCGGGTGAAACGCAAAAACAATGGAAAAAAAGAAAAAATTGGCAAATTCGACAATTTTTTATAATAAAACCCATAGTACGGAGTCTACGCCACATAAAGCTATGGAACGCTGCACTTTTGGTTAATGGCATGAAACTCGGTACATAGTTTACTGAAACCATATCGAGTAATTTTGTCTGATGAGACCAAAAAAAATTCGATGGGGGCCGCAGGACACCCCCTTTAATGCAAATTGTACACGGCGAATACCTCAGGTACTTTGAATTTACAGTTAATGAAATGAAACTCGAAACATAGTTTACTGGAACTATATTGGCAAATTTTGTCTGACGAGACCAGAGATATCTTCGAGGAGGGCGCTACACACCCCCTTTTTCTCAAAAAGGGGTACTCGACCTACTTTTTCGCGAAAAGTATCTTTGCCGCATATTTTGAGAGTACTGAATCAATCTGTCCCAATAACTGATCCTTCTGAACATCCCCATAGCCACATAACCGCCATTTTTTCCTCTGGGTCTGTAAGAGCGCTCTTTTAAAAATTTTAAAAGGGGTCGAGTTAAATTATATTTGACTTTTCGTTAACGGAATAAAACTGGTTGCATACTTTATTGGAACTATAATGAAGTAATTTTCACCGATAAAAACAAAAGAAAGTCTAGGGGGTCGTTGCACACCCCCTTTAATACGGGCGATGCTAGGCGAATACCTCAGGTACATTGCACTTTTGGTTAATGGAATGAGACTCGGCACATAGTTTACTGGGACCATATAGTACAATCTTGTCCGATGAGACCAAAGAAATATTCGAGGGGGGGTGCTGCACACACCCTGTTTTATCAATCTTAGATTGGCCGTATTTTCTCGTGAAAAGTAACTTCGCCGTATATTTCGAGGGTGTTATTTTCCTCTAGTTCTGTAGGAACGCTCTTTTAAAGGTTTTTAAAGAGGTCGGGTAAAATGATACTAGATTTTTTGTTAATGGAATAAAATTTGGTACATCGTTTACTGGAACCATATTGACAAATTCTGTCCGATGAGACCAACAAAAATTCGATGGGTGTCGCTGTACGCCCCCTTTAATGCGGAGTATACACGACGAATACCTCAGGTACTGTGAACTTGTGGTTAATGGAATGAAACTCGAAACATAGTTTACTGGGACTATATTGACAAATTTTGTCCGATGAGACTAAAGAAATATTCGAGGGGGGGTGCTGCACACACCCTTTTTTATTAATCTTAGATTGGCCGTATGAGGCTATCCCGCGTCCTCTTTATTATATTGCGCCCTTAACATGTTGCGCCCCTATGCGACGCTTCCCTCGCTTATTGCCTAGCGCCGCCCCTGCCTTTAAATATAAGATTAGTAATGCCGAAAATTTATCATCGTCTAACTTATTTTTCGCTCACGGTTTGCCTTTCCCTGATAAATTTTCTGCGGGCGCCCATGGAGCAGGGTCTAGTGCAGGGTCGCGAAAATTGGAAAATTGGATACACTTTCACTTTAAAATGATATTCTAGTCATTTTGCTCTAGATTGCTTAATTTGGGAGAATTAGTCACACGTTTGCACCCTCTTAGTTAAGCTACAGGGGTGGGGTGGTGCTATTTAATCACATACACTGACTTCCTACGTACCTACTCCAATCACATTTGAACAATAAAATCGCTGCTGAGAATTTTTCTTTAACAAAATCTGTATTTTTAAGGCTACAACCACAGACTAGTACCTACAACTAACTAGTTTCCTAGCATATAATTTCAGTTTTAAGTATTTAGTTGCATAACTAAAACTTTTTCGTGGAATGATAACTAACTATGGAGTGTACTGTTTTTACTTTTTAGTTTTTATTCATGGTGTTAATATCATGGTGTGTATAATGTATATTACGACCATGTTTTTATTGTAACTTTTTATTCAAGTAAACTGAATTTTTATAATTCGAGTTGTTCATCATATAAATACCAATCGCATTTTCTTCAGACGTTTCATATCCGTGGAACCAACATCAATTTAATTTATTTAATTCGATTCTAGCAGTCTTTTAAGAATTTTTGGAAGGTCTTATTAAACTTTTTGAAAGTTTCTTGCAAATCTTAAAGATTACTGTTCGTTTAAAAACTCATTTCTTCTCTACAAAAAGAAAAACCATGTAACGAAGAGAAAATCTAAAATTGTAAATTCCTACGAACATAAACATTTAATTTTATTATCTTGTTTTTAATCACATTATCAAGAAATTGTTCGGAAATAGTGGAAGTTAAGTAACATTTAATATGAAGAAAAACGTTTTCTCAACAATCTTCAAAATTATTACTACTTTAGGAGTTTATTAAGTTTAATGTACCAATCCTGCCTAATATACATTCAAATTAAAATGTAGAATTGTCTTATTGACTTGTATTGAATTGAATTGTGTATTATGTAGATTAAAAAACAAAATTTGATTTTTACTTTCAAAGATTAATTTAAAGTCTTGCAAACGTTTTGTAAGTTCCGTAAGTGAAGGCTAATTTAAAAGGATTCACTTTACAGACAGAGACAAGGAGAAGGCTATTTTGTTGTTTTTAATCAATTTAAGAAGTTACGCTTGGAAAATTGTTCAAAATTAAAGCTTTAGGTACTTTTTAAACATTTTATAACTTTACACGAATTTTATATCTACTTCTATTTTTCCAAAGTAGTTCGTACCTCTCGAGGATACAAAAAGATATATTTCACCCTTTACATAAAGTTTGTGATAAAAATTTTGGAGTGATGCCAAGAAATTTAGGTCAAACACATAACTCTAGTGTGAAATTCTATGTATTGTTAAATAAATTATCATAATTATGTTTAATTTACAAACGCTCACACCTAAGTGCTGTGCTAACCAAGTTAAATTCAGTTTTCTTCAAGCGGAAAAATGTATGACACTCGTACTTACATAAAAGGAATTAAATAATAAATTTAAATATATTTATTTGACATGTGTGTAAACCATACATACATACAATTGTAGATGGATACCTACCTTAAATACCGACATTCTTCCAACAAAACATTAGATCATTTTTGACAATGCACTAAAAGTACTATTTCTATGTGCCTTGATGGGCACAAAAAAAACTAACCGCCACTAATATAATAGTAGTCAATTGTAAAATTGAAAGGCATGTTCCTTTTTTTTGTGTTAAAATGTTAAGGTAAACGTACCATAGACGAACCTAAATTCTTAGAAACAGGGAAAGAAGTAGGCAATGAAAGTGATGTATGGGACTCCGGACGAAAGTCTGCAAAATAACTTGTACGTGTGGTGGTAAAGTAGAATTGTAAAAAAAAATAAAAATGTGATTAATGCTTAGTAAATTAATGAAAAATGAATTTAGAGAGCTCAATTTACAGGGTGTCTTATGCAGCAAATTCATTATAAATCTGTCTGAAATTATTAATTACGGAGGGTTAATTAATCATGAAAAAATAATAAAAGACATAAATATGTAGATGGCTTTTGTATCGATGTGCAAGGCATATTTGGAAATTAAAACAATGTTTTTTTAATGCCTCAAGGGGCAAATTTACGAAAACTAAAATTAACAATTTTTTTTTTATTTTTAATAAATAAAAACTGTTGGTTTGCAATTGCTAACTTTTTGCTATACTCGAATTTTTAAAAGACTACCGACACGTGACCACCTTTATATGTATAAATAAAGATGAAAACGACTTATTTCGTGAGTTTAATTATTTAATTTAGTTCATACATTTATTGTTAATTATTATTAAATATTTATTTAGAAAATTTATAATTAAATTAATTATTTATTGAATTTTTTAAAAGTCACGTGTCGGTAGTCTTTAACAAATTGGACTATAGCTACAATTCTTGTTTTAGCAGTTGGAATAGGTACGTTACTTAATTTCTTTATTAGCCTATAAAATCAAATATACCTTGATTAAAGTTTAATTAAATATATAAATATTCTTCATACGTTTCAAACGATATTTATCGATCGTTATTGTCTACAGAGTAATTTTACAGTAAGTACAAAAACTGTAAGGGCCATTTTACATGGACTTAATGTCGTACTAACTTGTTAGTACTCAATCAAGGAGCAGAAAGACGGGAATCTAAATTTTTGCTCCTTGAATTGATTCAGTCCTAACAAGTAAGTACGACAATTAGTCCGTGTAAAACGGCCATAAAGGGATATTTTTGTTTAACTTAGGTAATTCATTTCCTATAAACATGATAAGCGTCTAATTAGGGGCTTTAACTCTGCGTTTGGTTTATTCTAGAACGCCAGTTCTGTTTACCAAAAATGGCCCACTTGGTACTCTAGATTCGAGATTCTCGCGACTTCAAGTTTAAGGACAGTTTTAGATGGACTAAATATCGTACTAACTTGTTAGTACTGAATGAACTCAAGGAGCAAAAGCACGGGAATCTAATAATTTAACGCCGCCGTCGTGCGTAGAAATTTCAACACACGACCTTGCACGACGTTACAGCTTATATTCCCGTGCTTTTGCTCCTTGAGTTGATTCAGTACTAACAATTTAGTATGACATTTAGTCCATCTAAAACGGCCCTAAGAATAAGCCAGAGATCTCGCCCATTTAAATTTTGAGAATAGGTTGAGGACGTTTGTCCCCAATGCCTCTAATCATTCGCTTTACCGGATGAAAACACACATCCGAAGCCAGCTATCCTGAAGAAAACTTCGGAGGGAACCAGTTACTAGATGGTTCGATTAGTCTTTCGTCCCTATACCCAATTTCGACGATCGATGTGTACGTTAGAATCGCTACGGACCTCCATCAGGGTTTCCCCTGAGTTCGTCCTTACCAGGCATAGTTCACCATCTATGAACATTATTATCATCCTAAAATTGTAAAATATTTAAGAAAATAAAAAAGATACTTTTATTTTGAATTCACTCTATGTTGTCAACGATTTGGTAATATAAACACATAACCTTTATTTAAACTTGCATATACATTAAAATTTACAATGTTTTCTCATAATTTGGCTGTCGGTTATAATACTAAACTGGCTCATCAAGAACTTCCGGAATAAGAGATGTAAAAAATGTAATAAAAAATGTCCAAGCGATTGTCAAAACATCAGGATTATCCGACAATCTATTTTGTTCTTCTCCTTCTTGAACGTTATTGTTGTTGTGATTATTATTGTTATAGAAATTTCTAAAAAACCCAATATGACGGAGGTAGACACCGAATCCTACAGAAACCACGAACAAAAATCGATACGGACTGGAGTAAAGGTAAACGAGGCTCATTGGAATCATTAATCTCGCTATTATAACAAATATATCCAGCAAGTCGCGATCTGGAATTTCTGGATCTCTGTTAAGTTGCGGAACTACAGGTTGTTGTATTTCTATGCTATTTCTATTTCTATTTCTATTTATGTATTTCTTGCTTGCTTGTACTTGACCTCCTCTTTGGGATTGCATGTAATTACTGTTGAAGTTCATTAAATCGGTCATGTACTGTATATACGCTTGTTGCATCCACGCCATCTGTAAAACGTAGTGGTTGAGATCCATACGTGGTAAGTTGTTTGGATATTCTTCTACCTTGGTACTTGTCGAAACTTCAGCCATATTGTTCTGAGTCGATGACGACTGTTTAATAATTGTGTCTTTTGTGGTCGACTGTAAATGTACCGTATATGTTCCTTGTCCATCGCACTGTTTGAAAAGGTCACCGAGAACGATTGTATCGGATAATAATTGTCCTAAGTATGTCAACTTCTGGTCATCTTTAGGAGGTTTACTGATGGAAATTTCGGACAGATGCTGCTTCAATTTACTTATGGTCCATGTCAGCTCGCATTTGATAGTTTGATCTTCAATTTCTTGATTTGTTGCTTTTACTATTACTGTGATAGACATCCGTATATTATTTTTATTTCACTATTGTAGTTGGCCAATTTCAAGTGGTTAACCAAATTCTTCTCACTAAATCGCAATTTATAACTTTTTAGGTTTCAATGAAAATTTGACGTATCCATCAAAAGAAGTTATGTTGAAATTATTATTGGAGCTCTCAAGTCAAACTCGAACGATATTAAAAAGTAAACATACGTTTTACTGGAATTTGCACTTCTGTTGTTCAAGATAACGGTTTATTTTAATTTATATGAAAACAAATTAAATTCCTCTCTATTTCGATATAAAAAGCTTCACAATTGACAGTTTTTGACTTGACTGCCACACTGCCACAGCACGACTCATTTTGTTGTTCCTTAAACTTATTTGACAGTTATGAAAATACTAAATTTATTTATCTAATTACTAATTTCTAATTTAAAATATTCGATTTTAAGATGCCCTCAAAATGGCTTTAAGGTGGAACCTGAAACCAATGTATGAATACCCTAACCCTAACGAATAAGAAACGACTCAAGCTCAAAATCCCATGTTAATTTTTTGCATAGATTTTTAATGCGCATGTCCGCTGGATATGTCAGAAATTGCTTCTAAACCAATCATATCATATCATCTGAAATACGCGCTATTTTTTAAATATTTAAATAAATAAATATTTAAAGGTTCTCTTCAAATGTCAAAAACTTTACTACTCAATATGTCAGATTAATATTGTACCACAGAATGTAAATCGACGATGTTTGTATATGCATCAATTTCACATCAATCTCACACATCAGTGCATTGAATAAATAGCCGTTACTCTACCAGGAAAGAGCATGCCAGGTAATCGTATGTGAATGCAAAGGTTGTCTAAATGTAGCGATTTCCGGTCAATTTCTCCAATAGAAATGGTTGCGTATATAGTACATTTTGGGAATAAGGTGAAACTACCTGCTTTGAGGTAGGTACACAATGGGTTTTGTTATGGGTAAGGACCCCAACCTTGCCTTAGGCGCTTCTTATTCCCAAAATGTACTTTACTCCCACTTATAAGGAAAGACGACGACAACCAATGATAATGTAAAGTCGACGCAATAAATGAGTCATCCGATGCTTTCCAAAATGTTATTTCCGTCGCATTTTCTGTTATAGGTTATAGGCAACGGTTGTCAAGGCCCCTTCCTGTCTCTCTATATTCTAAGCATCAGTGTGACATAATTGGGCATATTTTCAATCAAGCATCATTTTATTGAAGGTTTTTATTAAAATTGAGCCTATTATGTATTTATTAAAAGCAATTAAACCAACATTTCAATAAATGCTGGTGACCTACAAAAAATAAATTTTTGTTTAGGATGTCTATGATCTATGTGTAATTAATAAAGTTATGTTGTGACACTGACATATCCAGCGGACATGCCCATTAGGCGAAGACTAACTTTTTCACATCTCTGAGTCGTTTCTTGTTTCTTATAAAATTTCAAGGGTATCTTTTCTTTGCTGAAACGTTGTTCATACATTTTAAACATAAATCAATGTACTTAATAAATTGAGCAAACTTTATAATGCATTGTTAACATTACTAAATTACAAAATGAGCATTCCATATTTGATTAGCAAAAGCCGCAACAAATTAATTTATTAACTGTCGGCTATTCCACATATGAATAAAATATAGAACGATAAAATGATCAAATACTACTGCAGTCTAATTTGGGAACAAACGGGTAGGTTCAGCTCAAAATCGACAATTTTGGTCATTTAGCCCATTATTTATCGTAAGGGTGCATTAGTCAAAAAAACAAATACAAAAAGAAAGTTTCAGTCATTGGGGGCCTTTGTTGCATTTCCTCACAAAATGTACATTAAAATCTCCTTTAACAGACACCTCCAATGAACGGACAACTCTCTTAAACAGAGAATTTTAAAGGAACTAGACTATTAATTGTAATGGCTTCTTTAATTTTCTATATTTATATCCTCTTATAAGCGCACAATTAATAAGAGACCAGTGCTGTCCGCAATCTTATAGTGATACCCATCGTTTTTCAAAACTAAATGGACTGTCCCTCTTTATACATATCCGAAACCACTCCCCCCCCCCAGTTTGCACTGCAAGTTTCCTCAAATTTATTTACTCAGGGCGTATTTCGAATATGAGGAAATACTGGAATTATTAATTATTACAAAGAAATACCCCTAATAATTACTCATTTGGCAAATAGTATAGTGTTTTGTAAGGCGCAATGGTGGCACTTTTTTCTTCGAGTCAGTTATCTTGTCCGATGAGACGAAGTTAAGTCTAAAAACTGCAGAAGAGCCAAAAAAGTCAATTTTTTCCTAATGAAACATTTTATTATGTCTTAAAACGCAATAATTAATTAAAACTCATGTAAACCTGAAAAATAAAAGAGTTTGAAAAAGCGCCATCTCTTGTCAATTAATTGTATGTCAGTTGTCAAATATAAAGTCATTAAAAAGGCATTAAAGGGCTATTTATACATACAGCGACTAAACTAACAATTAAACTAGGGAATTAGGGATCATTCAAGCTCACTGTAAGAATAAGAACAAGAATAAGCGTAGAATTGTCGTAGACACACGGTTCATGCTCAACTTGCTCTTGTAGAAAACAGGCATGCGCTCTCGTGGCTTCAGCTCAGCTCAGCTGATCACTAAAAAGCAAAAGTACCTAAGCTCAATATTAAATGGGCGGGTGCACTCAAATTCATGAGATCACATAATAATCACGAAATGTGCCGAAATTAGTCGAGGTTTCATAAGAGTTGAAATATGTATCGTTATGGAAACCAGCGTGAACCGTACCATTGATTGATTGGTTTCTGTATAGCTGAACTTTTTTGCCTATTCTTGTTCTTATTCTTAGAGTCAGCATGCATGGTCCCTTAATAACTACGCTTGTTACTAACCAGTCAGATTTTTAATATTTAAATTTCTTTGCTACTGCGCATGCGTAGCAGTCGTAACTAAATGACAACTTCTTTTGATGTTTAAAGAAAATATTAATTATTTTGTTTAATTATATTGTTTTTCATGGCAAGACAGATTATATTGAAATCGTTTAATTTATTAAAATTTTTCTCCCTTTTGATTGATACCTTCATCATCCCTGTACGTTAACAGGGGGGAAAAAATCAAAAAATCTTTTTAAAAAATGTGTTTTTCCATGTCATTTCCCAATGTTCAATAATTCAGTTGTCACCCGATACACTTGATACAATATAGAAGCATTTTTATAGCACTTAAGTTGGTATAAAATATAAAAGGTTTAAGAACTTTATTTAAAATTTCTCAAACAAATTTTGCAATTTTCTTTGATATTGTAGTACTTACAGGATCCGATGCTACATAAAACTTTTATAATATCGTAATTCAAGCTTTACGCTTTCGAACTTTTACTTCAATTGGTATAATAAATTTGTTTATATTAAAACATTAGCTTGTAGTAATTTAAAAAAATGTGTTAGAACGGTGCAAACTGGTAAAGTTTAAACGTTTTTGTGTAGCACGTAAAGAAGTGGATGACCGCAAAACCGATCATCGTTCGATTCAATATCTGTAACCCTAGGGAAAATGCGTGTATTGAAACCATTAGTTGACCTATTTTCAAATATTTCAAAATTTTCAATAAATTAAGCTTTTATTAATTATTAAATTGTTGAATTGATATTCGCATTTCGATTTAAATGATGCAAACATAATAAATTTTGTTGTGTAAAAGTGATTTCGAAACACAATAAGTTAAAATGAGCTTTTGAACACGTTCTTCATGATGACTGATGAGATACATGTTCTGTTACTGCATTTTGCTTTTTTAAGTTTTAGCTTAATGCGTTGGTTGAATAACAACAAAGTGAAGGTATACTTTAGCTCAAAAGGTAAATGTGGGTAATTACACGAAAGTTTGGTAATTTCTCATCCTATTATGCTCTTCTTCCGGATATATTTCTTGCTTTTTTAGATTTTTTAACAGAAAGGGGATAAATCCTACCCTCTTGGCAGTTTAAAAATGAAGGAACAAAAACTAAATTTGTGATTTAAAGCAGAACGTTACAGTCGCAAATTAAAGTGTTAAAGAATTTTAGCGACCTGCTCTCAAATCTTTTATCTGATAATGAGGAACTTGTAAAGTTAGACAATGGACAAAGACACTAAAAATATGTACTTTTGAGTTTATGATTGTTGAACTAGCTATCAAACTCGAAACTAAATGAAATGTATCCTAATCGACTCTACAACAAATTATAGAAATCACATAACAAATTCTGTAAGGGGTAGGTGACTAAATAGAAGAGAATGAGAAATCCAACAGCTGCAGGTGATTGCAAGGTTATAATCATGACTTCTTAACGAGCGATGAAAAGTTTTTCTAGGTTTTCCCATCGTTTTATTGTCGGTGGCCCTTGCACTTTTTGTCTAAAAGAAGAAAAAAGTTTCTCGTCTTATAATAGACATTTAGGCCGAATTCTACATTACACATTTATCTTTAGGATTTAATTTTAGTTTCAGTTTTAAGAGCTTTTAACAATAGCTTGGACCACTTTATACCGAGACTAAAATTGAACAAAAGGATAAATGTGTATTGTAAAATCCACACTTAGGCTCAATTCTACATTACACATTTATCACCAGGATTTAATTTTAGTCTCAGTATAAACCGGTTCATGGTATTGTTAAAACCTCTTTATACTGGGACTAAAATTAAATCCTGGAGATAAATGTGTAATGTAGAATTTGACCTTAGAGGCTTTTCTTCTTTGATATTTAGATATTTTACAGTTAGATTAAGCTAGTAGAAAAATCTTATAGTTTCTTCTCTTTCAATACAAGTCTCATAACCACGTAAACTCATAAAAGTCCTAATGGATATTTATCGATTTCTTGAACTTAATACAATCAAAATTAATACCTGAATGATTTGTTTTATTGGTGCTGAATTCAGATCATGTTTGTTTTATAATGTACCTACACATAAATACCAATTATATGTAGGCCTCATGCGTGTGTACTTCTTGAGGAAAAAACATATTTATTTAGATACTCACTAGTAGGTTAATACGCAAATATGAGCTGAATTGTAATTTAAAACGCCCTTCGTGTGTAGTGTTGTTATTATTGAATTAGTGTTGCTGAATGTAATAAAGCTGTTGGTCGTGTTTTGCACGTTTAAACGAAATTGGATATAAATAATCAAATTAGATTTTTAATAATTTACCAGCAAAAACTTATTGGCTTAAAGATCAAAAATTGAAAAAAATATGCAAAACGGAATTTGTTGTAGACGTTTGGCTGATGGTATTGTAGAAGTTTCTTCAGTTAAAATTTTTGATTTCATATTTAATAAAATGTTGATCAATTTTTCTTAAAAAATTCTGATATGGCCATACGCTAATTTTGCGATGTTTCAAAAAATTCATTCGATGAGCTACCGAAAACACTCAGATCAAGCTTTTTAATTTGAGGGCCTATTCTTCAAGTATACAATTTCTATTATAACGGTTTAAATGAACACAATATACAGGGTGACTCATCGAAAACGGAACAAGGGCACCATACTTCCCTGTTATGACGTAACAAATTGACATTTTTTACCGTGGGGTTTTCTCGAGGGTTTACTAAAATTCCAACATCGTCTTCTTTCTCAATTATATTTTTCAAAGTTACCAAAACCGTCATAATTATGCCGTCTGAGCATCCAACGCAAAGTGTAATTTTTCTTAATTGTGTTTAATTTTCTAAGAGAACTAGTCTAGTATTTACTCTTATCTGTTCAATTCTATAGTAAAGCCACAATTTTCCGAACACCCTTTGGACACCCTGTACCTATCAAAAGACCGTTTGAAATGAACAGATGTTTATATTTACGTTACGAGACGATATTGCTTAACTATTTGTTTAATAATGGTCCTTTTGCAAACTTTACTGTAGCATGTTGACCAAAATGTCGTTGTCTGAAGCTTGTTTCATTTAAGGATTACATTTCTAGATTAAATCAAAGTAAATATGCTCTTGCATTATTGAATAATATTTGATTGCTTTAGGTTTAGGTATTTGATCATCCAGCAAATAACGCTTATGCAGTGGATTCAGGAATTTTAAAAACTGAATTTTTTGTTACGTTTTTTCTTTGCTAATTTACCTGAGAGCATAGTTGGGACATCACATCAGTAATTTTATTTATTTATAATGGAATTATTTAAAAAAAACTTATTTTTCTTATTTTCATCTTTCGTATTATTTTTTCGATTAACTCAAACTACAACACCCAAGCGAGACGTAAGTCCCTTCAAGAGTAATGACGTCACAATCAAGCGAATATCAGCGAAAGAAGAGTATAGTAATTAAAAAAATAATTTCAAATATTCTTGCTAAATGTTTTTTAACAGTGCGAGTTTTAATAACTGTCAGTCATCGTGTGGGAAAAAATTAAAAATTTAAAGACGTTTTTGTTTGTTAAGTTCTCTCAGGTTGGACAATGACACTTACATTTTAGGAAATTAGAATGTCGACTTGTCATATAGGTACATCGGTCGTTACACTGCGTGACTTTTTGATTTCTTTTGTACTTTTCTGATTTGCTTTATTTTGCAATTATTTTATTTTTCTTCTTTTTTATTTTACTGTGTGCCGAATGGGTTTAGTGTAGTAACAATTAAAAAAAATTGTTCAAGTATTAACTCTTCTCTTCAGTCAGTCACTTAATTGATGCTAAAAGTCACAATACCATAGTTGTGGCCATCTAATGATGAGCTAGCTAGCTAAAGCAATTCTCCGCTGATCGTGATAACCTATTTTCTTGTAGGGAAATTGACAGATGAAATTTTAACTTAGGCCATAATATTTTTTCTGGCTGATGCTGTACGTGTGTATTTACACACAGTGTAAATACAAAAAGTGCCTGGCATGTTTCAGTGAAGCTCAATAATTTTCTTGGTATAATCGGCTAAATTTGAATTTAAAAAAAAAATTTTTCTTGACAATATAAAATGATCGTGATAAATACGAGAGTCCGTCAGTCCATCAAGCCCAATTGGCTGTTGCAAGCGTGTACTCCATAACTCATCTTACAAAAAGTGTAAGCCTGCTCTATAGACGAAGATGTGGTAAATCATTCATGAGCGAATATACCCATCCAATTTAGTTTTTCGACCTTAGTTTCAAAATTTTACACTTTAGTAGAAAAAATGCTCAATAAAGTTTTCAGGATATGAAAAGAGCTATTAAGCGATACTAAACTCGACCTTTTATCACATCAACTCCAGGCGTCGCGACGTTCAACTTTTTATTTTCTTTTGAATAAAATAATTACTCAATGGACTTGTCTAAATTCGGGTAACAAATGAGGATTTTTTATCTTGAATTTTTCTTAATTTATACCACTTTTCTAGGTTATGTTATGTACGTTATGTTAATATGTTATTTTATGTTCTTTTTTATAATGAAAAATAACGAACAAAGTTTTTAAAGTTTTAGAAACCCCAGTTTATTAGAAAATTAAATTAAATTACTTTTTATATTTCGGTTCTGTAATGGAGCTATTACGATACCGAAAGTAGTTTCGTAATAGCTGAAGGCGTGTCTGAAAAGTGTAGTCAAATTTATTTTTTCGAAGTTGGTATTATGTATTTTTTTTAAATATTTTTTTTAATTTTTCGGGGATCGAACCCTCGACCTTGATAACCAGAAGTCGCACTTCTATCAATCAGGCCAAACGGACTTTCAATAAATTTAAGTTCCAATTGTCTTATTAATAGTGAAAAACGTCAACGGTTGACACAACAGGTAAATACCATGTTTATGGTAATCATCTAATGGTGGAACCAAAAACTGGACTGTGTGTACTTTTATAGATTTAAATTAAAATTTCTTTTATAGAAAAAAATTGATCTAGAAATTTAACTTAAAAATTTGTGAAAATAGTAAACTTTTAATTGTTCAAAAATATGACATTAGCATGCGATAAATTTCAATAAGGAATTTAAATAATTTATATTTTGTAGTAAACGTTATTTTTGTGTATTAAAATTTTAAAGAATATTTAATATTTATGTACTTAGGTGTTTATTTAATTTTTATTTCAATTCAATACATTTTAGACGAAAAAAAATATAATTTTATAGTTAGAAAATTTTGAAACGTCAGTACTGTCATTATATTATAAACAGAAGTACCAACCAACAAAAAATAACCTCAATTTTGAAATTTTAAATTTGTTGCAATTTTTAATTTTAAAGGCCGAAATATAAAAAATATTGTATGATATTTGTGTTAAAAGTGATTTTATTTTGTTCGTTGAGTTACTCAACTCGTTTCACTCGTTTCGCAATCTTCTCAAACTTACAAAATAACCCGTCCCTTTTAACACGCATATCATAAACTACTATTATTTTTTAATAAATAATGTATGCCTTCAATATCATGAATTGGATTCTCTGAGTTTGTGACGCTATAATAATAAAAAGAAAAGAAAAATAGTAAATTGAAGAAATAAAATAATATTTTATTAGAAAAAATATTTATTTTAGTTTTCTAAGAATCACATCAAAATTCTATTGCTCTTCATTTTCAATATTTAACAATAATTGTGTATCAATTTTATTGTGAACTTCGTATATTCGAATAAAAATGGCATAATTCGATTTTACTAGTATAGTTACGCTAGAGAATTGGATAAAGAAACACTACCTACTGTAAAATGCACGATGAAACAATCCATGTCGAGTTATGATTACTGAAAATTTCTGTTTTTAAAACATAAACTTACAACTCAATTTTAAAACAAACAAAATGAGAACCTACAACGTGCTGTTTACTAGGTGGATAATAAATCATTTTGTGTCAGAAGCGTATAACTTTTCAAATTAAATTTTCAATCAAATGCAGTTTGTACACCTCACCTTTTTTCAATAGATATCGTGTGTATTAATAACGGTTGACTAACTTGGAAATTGAAATTGAAAGACCTACCGCACTGCCTATCAAAGAGGAAATTACAAATATATTATTGTTTTACCACTGATATATAATCTCTTTTTATTACCCCCTACTAATTAATAAATTGTTTAATAACTTTTGACGTTTTAACAATCGACTTCTTAATACAACTTTTCTGATTGTGTAACGAAGAGGCGACGTGAAGTTCTGACGTTTTAAATACTTTTTGATGTTATTAAGACACTCTGTATGTTAAGCTTTTTTAATAAAAGAAAAACATGTTAAACTTATCACAACCACTTTCACAAAATTAAACTTTTCTTGCTCACGTGCATTAATTTGTGCAATTTCAAAAGCACCCATCAAGGATCCAATTTCATTTTTAAACTTTACGTTATTTGTTTTATTTCACCATAAAACGCTTCCGAGTTTGAAAAAAAACTTTTAAGGTACGTGAGAACGAATTTACTTTACATATCTCACAAGAGCGCTAACTAAAGATATTAAAGTCAAAGTTAAGTAGGTACACTCTTACGATATCACAACTCGTTTAAAGTTATAATAAACATAAACAATAATTTAGGTTACCATTGTTTGAAATTTGATATAAAACTTAACTTACTCAATTTACCAAAATTATTTCTTGTATAAACGCAGATTGTTGACGCGATCAGCACGACTAATGGTCTTGACAACGTGAGGTTTTCTATTCAATACTTCATACTTCACAAGAGATTTTTGTTTTTAAAAGTTGTAAGCATTGCAAACATTTTTACAGTACCCAGAGTCCAGAATACAGTATTCATATTTTTATTAACCACGTAGGTAATTTCAGCTCTGAGACTCGAACGAACCCTGTCTGCGTAAAATCAACTGTTTCTCAGGCTCAGAATACGACGGTTTTTCTGTACTTTGAATCATCAATCCCTTTAACCCTAATTGATTATTTTTTTGCAAGATTTTTATCTATAAATATATCAATTTCACTAGGATTCCCCCTTGTCGTTTTGTATCAACTGCTCCTTTTCAGTGCTGTCACGCTGTCAAACATGATAGCAAGAGTGACAAATAGTTCAATAGTAAATTAATACGTGCTTACTTCATCCATGTTCGTTTTTGGCATAAGTTGAAGCTTTTGTTTTTAAGCGTGCATTTTTGTAGTAGAAACGAGATCTCTTTCATTCGTGATAAATACTTTCGATCATACGATTTGAAGTAATATTCCACAATTTTCTGCTTTCGTAATTATTTTGGGCAAAAAAGCTTCAAATAAAAGTTGTCGAACATATGAAATTCTGCTTCTAAAAATCTACCAATTGCAAATTAATTTTGCACGCTTTCTAACGGCAAAATTCAAAAATTATACAGGGTGTCTGGTTACTGTATGTTGGACGGAGGATTGCTCCGTAACCATTCTAAATATAAAACTAATTTTGGCGTCGTAATAAAAGATTATTTGACCTAAATTTAAAAAAAATTATACATACACAAACCACTAGCACACCAGTCCTATCATCTAATTTAACACAATATGTTTCTAAAATTAGCAAATAGTACATCCGCATCTCCAAATTTCTTTAATTCATTCCCAAATTTAATAGGCTCTTCTCAAGTGTCAGGATTTTTACGTGGTATCGTAGATTTCCCACAAAGTAATACGGTTTCTCCACATTTAATTCCTCAACCCTCCCCACCCCCTCATTCGATTATTAATTCTTCTCCAGAAGAATTATCAAGAAAATGTTGGAGGAACGACTTATTTTTATCCTACACCTGCCGATAATTATTCTGTTAATGTTAATGATACTTTAAATTCTGTGTCAGGTAGTAATAGTAGCCTTGCTTCAGAATATCCAGTATATCCAGGCACAGCTAGCCATGTTACTGCCCTTAAATCGAAAGATAGTAATTCATCTTTCTATATCGCCGAAGATACTCGAATGGATATCTTAAATCGCAATGCTCTTACACTTATTCAACCTGATTCTGATCAATTTCCAGATATTCTTCAAAAAGTGGATAATTATCACGAGTTATGTTCATTAGAACCTATACCAACGAACACGCTTCAAAAAGCTCATTTACATTACCAAGCTTCTATTCTCCAAACCCAAAATTGTAGATAGTGACTCATTCCCAATATGGGTTCACAAGCTTTAGCTAACTATAGAGAGGCTTCTATTGAGATAGATGCAGAAAACTCGTGCCTCTTTAAAAGTATAACGTTCTTTACTACAATTTGAACGAATCCTGGTAGTATAAGTGGGTCCGAATACGAACCATCTTTCATAATGCTGTTCCGAGGAATTTCGATGTAATCTACTCTTCATTTGATCACTAATACAACTTTCTAGATTTGTGGTATTTTTACAAGGTATTATGTACAAGGCTATTCCTATCAAGACTGGAACTTAGAGATTCACGGCTTGACTTGATTTTCAAGCTACTTGACTTGACTTGACTTGAAATCAAGTCAAGTTCAAGTCAAGTATTGCTAGTCAAATATCAAGTCAAGTCAAGTAGTTCGACCGTCGTCAAGTACTTGAAAAATCAAGTAGCTTGATTTTTCATTTAAAAAATAAAATTTTTAAAATAATTACGAATATACTTCAATAAGAACTACCCAGAGATTACTGTGAGAAAGTCGAGTTAGGAAAAGAAGTAGTTTGTTTATGGATTTATGGTTTATTGCTTATATAGAAAACTCAACACAAATGGTCGCTACTCGTTTTCCTTGATATTGCCTTCAAAAAAGTAGAAAATATCGGTTACAAAGAATCGCCGCTGCTTTACCCTACAGACTTTGAAGGGGAAGCCATACGCGATCTCCTAGAGTTTATCAAGCAATATCAAGTAGCTTGATATCAAGTCAAGCAGTAATGACAATAAATCAAGTCAAGTCAAGTACTGAATTGTTGAAAAACTTGATTGTCAAGTCAAGCAATTTGTAAAAATATCAAGCTACTTGACTTGATGAATCCCTACTAGAACTTGACACTGTTTAAGAGGAATTCATGGTTTTTTTTGAATATAATGTTCTCCTTTAAGGCACTTTTAAGGCTATATCAAGAGATTTGAAAAGAAAAGATTTTAACGGCCTAAAATGCAGATTTGCTAAATGACTGTAGTGAACGATAAAATTGCATGGTTCCATATAAATGGTCCTAAAAACTTTGTTTTTGAAAAGCGACTACATGTTGTACGAGATCAAATGTCCTAAAGGCATCAATTTACCTAACGGTAAACACATCCGAATAATACAAATCCGAAACTTCACCATTTTGTGCATTGGTCATCTTATCATTCAAATCCACTTACTCAATTTTACCAAATTTGCAGATTCGCGAGTTTACCATTGTGCTGACGATATGATCTGAAGGATCACCCAGGATCTGAAACTTTACTTACAAAAAATTTTGCATCTGATCAACTTACTGCGAGTTTCTCAAAAGATAGTTATCTACTGACGAATAGATATCTATTCCCTAAGTGTTCAAAAACCGGTTTCAAACAATAGAAATGGTTTAGTTTTGGAATGTTATGGATCCATAACTAAGCAAAAATGTACCAGAAACTGGCCATTAATTGCTTAAAAGGATTCACAAAAAAATGCCAACCGAAACTTGTGTTTTTTAAATGGAACACTCTGTATATTTTTACATATTCGAATTCTGCGTAACATTTAGAATCAAAAAGTTTTAGACCTTGATGTACAGCCAGCCTCACAATTAATGGCCACTCTGGCTATAATTCTAGCACGAATTGTGTATGCCACCATCATAACACTCTCTATTTAAATTGATGGGTAACTTTATTTTGCCAACAAGTAGTAAATCAACAACCTCCCTTTCTGTCCTTTTGTCCTTCTTGGCTAATAATTTTGAGACTGACTGTACCTATCTTTAACTGTTCTGGAGATATTGTCACTTTAATGCTGAAACAAAGTCAACTTTGGAGCCATTATTGCCAGGGCTGTAATGAGGATTTTTTAAATCTGTTTTTGCCGCCGACTTTTGATAATATAGTCGACTTATAAAATACGTAATAAATTGTTCCAAAAAGTGGAAAGCTATTATACAAGGTTCACTTGTACCACAAGGTCACTTCACTCGAAATGAAATTTTTTATCGGCTTTTTCAAACGGAACACCCTATATATTTTCACAGATTTGGATTCCTGGTGAAATATAGATAATAAATTAGCAAAAATATTCAGGGTGTTCAATTTGAAAAAGTCGACAAAAATTAGACTTCGCGTAAAGTGATCACTCACAAAGTGAATATAGTTTTACGCACTTTAAAAAAGTTTAACACGTATTTTGTTATATTTATTTGTATATTTTTGACTATTATTAATAGTCGATAGAACAAACAGATTTGGAAAATGTTGATTACAGCCCTGGCGTCATGGCTCCAAAGTTCACTCTGTGCGACATAGTTTTCATAAGTGACAATATCTGCAGAGCGGTTATTGATACATATTTACAGCTTTATACATTTTTGATCCTAAATATTATGAGAAATCTGAATATGCCAAAATATACAGGGTGTTCGAGGAATCTGTCAAACTATAGGGTGTGTTTCTTATGTCATTTTATGGAAAACAAATTATCAACATAAGTCTGATTCGGAAAGGTTAACGAGCTACAGTTACACCAAAATTGTGGCTAAAAATCGACACTTTTGGGGAAAATCGCGGCGCCCTCTGTATGGGAATCGTAGAAATTATCTCTTGACCAGTTATAAGTAAAGGTTCAAGCTAACTTTCGAGTTCCGTCCGAAAGTGGCGATTTTAAGCCACAATTTTGGTGCAAACATCACTCACTAACCTTTCCGAATAGGACCTATGTTGATATAACTTTTTTGGCTTAAAATAACAAAAGAAACACATCCCTGAAGTTAGCTAGATTCCTTCCGGAACACCCTGTGTAGGCTCATAGGATGTTTTATTTTAAAACACACTAGTTTGGTTGGCATTCTTTTTTGAATCACCTTGTATGTACCAAAACATTTTTAAAATGTAAGTCCAATTATCACGTATTACCATGCCGAATAGTCTCGAATAGTTGAGGAGTAATTAAAAACCCACCCTGTAGATTACGTGATGAGCAAAATAAATAATGAATAATACTAAAGAGAAACCTATCGTAGTTTTAAATGCCTAATTATTCAAATATAATTTAAAACAATTATTAATGTAACGTCTTGTATAAATTAAGTACGATCTTTTAATTAAGTTACAAAATGTAATTTTAAATTGTTTTAATTAGTTCGTAGCGTTTGGCGTGGCCAAAAATTATAAAGTTAAAAAAGCTCTTATACAAGCAAACCTTGAAAGTTTTTTGTTTTTTTTATTTTAAATGAAATAGGGAGGTAATAATATTTCTAAATATCAAGATTCCCACCTTATTTAAAAAGTTTTATAAGTTGTAAAGTTTAAGTTAAAAAGTTTTTACATTATATATTTTGAACTTATACAGTAAGCTTTTTAATGATTCCATTATTTTAACGGTGTAAATTGATTTGTTAGAGTTTCAAAGCTTTACCAATAGGAATAAAAGTGCGTACTCGTTACATTTTTTGATATAAAATTTTCTTAATAACACAAACTTAAAAGTTTCGCAAACTTTTCTTTTCAAACTCCAAGTTTATTCCTTTAATGTCAACAATTAAATAAAATTAATTTCTTTTCCTTTATTTAGATAAAGTAAATTCATTTTGTTTCATTATTTTAATAGCTTAAAAGGAAAATATGGGGGGAGTAATGGATATTGTTTTTTCAAATTAAGCTACCCGATATAAAAAATATATCTTCTTATTGCACACATCAAGAACAACACTGTTGCTTTTAGTAAAAGACACTATTAATTTAGGTCTAAGTGCCTTGCTTTTAAGGGTTAGTTGTTAAATTCCATGACCTTCTTTTCACTTTTTTTATTTTTGTTCTTCTTAATTAATATTGCTACTTGAGCTCGACGTTTATATCGTTTACAAGAACGGGTATCATGTAAAAGTTATTATTTATTTCAAGTCTTAGGGAGTTACTATTTAAGAGGGTGCTTGTATTTCATAATAATTTGTTCGAAAGAATATAATAAAAATATTTTTTTGTCACCAATTACTTGAAACTCGAGGGCAAGCTTGTCGGATTTTGTCTAGTTTAGTCGAGTACATCTCACATTTTCTTATTTTCCTGGAAAACCTGAACATTCCGATATGATATACTATACCAAATAGTAGAGGCGCAAGGATCGAACCTTGTGGCACTCCGCTTAGAGTAAGAGATAACGAATAGGTATAGAAAAACGTGTATGATATTTATTTATCTTTTAAATATACTCTTCTATTGTTAGTTTTAAGCCACCCTATAATGTTGAAGTGATGCAAAAACTTTTTAATTCATATAGACCACACGAATAAAAAATTTAAAAAGTTCCAAAGGGTGCAACATTATTTATGTTTAATTTATTCTACGGTTATACGGTATACACTTCTTTTTAAATACAACCATTTAGTGACAACTATGGATATTTTTACCTTTAGCAACATTAGCTCATAAATAATTATAGGCTCATTAAAGTGTCTTCTTATGTGGCTTTTGAATTGGACGTAAATCAAAAAGAAATTTCTAAGGTTAGTTCGTTGAAAGGGTTACGTAAACATCCATCATTAATAAATATATAAATTGGTAATGCTGCGGGTAATTTTGATTATTATATTATTTACAGTCGAATGAGGGTTGAAAAATTAAATTAAGTTAACTTTTGGGTTTATATCGTAAATTACTTCATTAGATTGTTGTGGGCTTTGAAGAAAAGGTTTATTAGAGAGGCTTTAGGAATTTTCGAATTTACTTTTAAAGCTGCTCGGATAAAACGCTTTTAAAGAAGTACGCAATAAATGATAAATTAAGTATTGTTTTAGGCCTTGTAATCGATAGTCGATACTGTTACGTTGCTTAATTTTTTCAATTTATTTAAATGGAAATGAATTTTCAAAAAGTAAGCGAAGCTTTTGATACATTGTATTGTAGCTCGTTCGAAAATTTCGCATTGTTTACGACAGAGTAATAAATTGGTCAAAAATCGTTTTATTTGTGTTGTCAATAGTTTGTTAAAAAATTCCAATAAAACTAGAAATACAATGAAAAATGAAAAATGATAACACTACAATTATTGTAGTGTTATCATTTTTCAACTAACGGTAGCTGAACTATAGGGTACGGAGAGGCTGTAGCCTAAGTTAAGTTCCGGTTGGGTGTTCGTCAGTTGCGTCCGGGACTCCGTGCGCTGAAGGTTATGGTATTTTGTATACCTCGCGTAGAATACTACAACAATACGTAAACTCGTACCTAAAATCAACACGTTTATTTTAATTAAGTAATTAAAAGTTGCATTTCTTTAAGACAATTAATTATTAAAATATTATTCGAAAAAAATTTCAAAAATATTTTTATCATGCGTAAATTAAAAGACACATTATTAGTGTAAGATGCCAAATCATTGTGGGTTTAAAATTAATGATGCAGTTTTGATACAACTAAAGAACTACCATTGAGGAATGCAATCATGCCTTGGATAAGATCATGTTTATGTCATCAAGAAAAGAGAAAACCACCCACTATAAGTCCACCTGTACATTTAATGTTGAAGGTAAGAACACAACAATGAACTTAAATTTTGAAAAGAATTGTTTTTTTTTAAAAGTCTATAAAGAGACTTAACAAGGGACGTGCAAGCCACCCCCAAATCAAATATAACTCGAGAGCCATTCCTAACTAATTATTCAATTAAAATTCATTTATAAATGCAAAACGTAATTTAATTTTTGTTATGAAAATGTAAATTTTTTTCAAGTCATAAATGAAATTTTATTAGGTACATTTTAAACTTTTTAAAAATTTTGTAATTTTTAATCGAATAGCGCGTAAACGTGTAAAATTTGAATGTGTTAAAATTACGTAGTATGTTTTAAAAACTATTAAAATTATCAGCTTTAAGGTCATTTCATTTAAAGTAATCAATTTTTACTATAAAAAAAAGTTATGGGTTATCAGATGTACGTAGAGAACAAGTTTGTAACGAATAAGAAATCCAATTTAATGTGCATTGATTATGGCGCGATAACTATTAAAGATAATTCCCTTTTTAATTACTTAATCATATGGGATTTGTTGTTACTATCCACCTCTAGAAATTTTATAAAATTGAACCAATTCCATAATTACTTTCTTACCGATAAATTTCACTTTAGAAAGACTACTTTGCAGAATTGGATTAACTAAAGCATTCAATTTAATTATACAGTGTGTAACAAGTGACATTTAAACAATTGAGCTACCAAATGCTTCATTTCTTGAGAATAATACCCGTTTGGTATGTTCTTTCTTTATGTTGAGCCACACGATTATCTCGGTTGATTCTAGCTCTTATTGTTCTCTTTCAAAACTTTATCATGTGCATCATCAGTTTTACACTTTCTTATTTGCTGAAATGCAAGCTCTCTTCTTACTCGATCTATTTTTAGGAATATTTTTATGTCTTCAGCTTGGTGCAGGACCGTAACCAGGGGTACGCCAGGGCAGGCTGGGCCTGCTCTGTAAAATGTTAAGCCAGTTTTAGCCAGAGCTTTTTAAGGATTTCGCAATAATAATGAAACTATAACAAAAACATTGATTTTGAGAAAGTCAAGTTTTTGCAAACTTTGAGCAAAAACTTCCATCCTCAGAAGAGATTACAGTGGTCAACAGATTGCCACAACCCCAGAAGAGAGAAAAACCGTATTATTAACTTTCATCCTCTCTTGAAAATTTTTGAGCCTGCCCTAATAACACAGTCTGGCTACGGCCAAGTGTAAAAAATGGTGTTCCATTAGTCGGCTCCATTATAACAGCGAAGGAGGCTAACCTATAACACGCAAGACGAGACTCCAGTGGTGACGAATCTTCTCAAGACAAAAACTCGCAAAGTCACAAATATAATTTACGCTCCCCCCCCCCCGGCTTGTCGGGGAGTTTTTAATAGCGAAAGGATGTAATAAAAAAGTAAGTTTTGCAGACCTGTATTAAAGAAAAAGAAAATTACTATAGAATTTCTAATAATGAACAGCGAATTACCTACAAAGGTTGTGCCACGCGTAGGTTTTAAAAACCTGTTGGTGTATCAACGCCTTAAGGCTCGGAGTGGCTCCGAGTCCTCAGGATTCTGGACCTAGGAGAGTCGACGGCGTTTGCACACTCGGATGGATCCTTTTGGGATGGCTCGTACATCACGGTAGTCAGCGGCTGTCGGATTCTTCTTGACGAGTTTATTTTGAGATATAGTGAAGGTAGAATTATTTGAAGGTTTTACCTTGGAATTTAAGGTATTGTAATCTGTGCACCCTTGTTACGATGCTCATAAACACAGTGGGGTAGTTTTTGCTGTTGAAGAATCAAACAGACTTTGAGTATCCAGGGTCGCTTATTTCTCTCCTATTTTGTATTTAGTTCATTTACCCTGAGTCCTATAAAGCTTGGATTAACTTTAGTTCAACAACTAACCTTAAAATGGAACTTGGTATTTGTTCTTCCGGATGCTACAGCCGGTACTATAACACTTTAATGGCGAATTACAATTAATTTAACTTGCCCCCAGCTGTTTTTGATGAAACAGCATTGATTATTATTAAATAAACAGTTCCATTTTGAGGTTACTTGTTGAACTAAGCTAATCCAAGCTTTATAGGACTCAAGGTTAGAATATTGAATAATTTTTTTTAATTACTAGAGAAATAAGCGGTCCTGGACATTGGTTCTTTCAAGTGCTAATACCACCCCGCTGTGTTTATGAGCATCGTAATGAGGGTGTACGGATTGCAATACCTTCAACTACCAGGTAAATCCTTCAAATAATTCTACATTCATTATACCTATGGTTTTGATTTTCAGCCTGTTTTAGTCGCCTTCAGCAATGGCTGGTTAAAACAGGCTAGATGTAAAAATGATAAAAGGGGGAGCTGTCTTGATCAGGAGATCTGACGGTTCCTGGTGTCCTGGGGGAGGATGTACTATAGCGTTCAGGCGATGCTGATTTTTCCCAATTCAGACCCGAAAATTTGGTGACTCATAGTCACTTTGGCCTATAATCAAAAACCATGCATAAAATTCTCGAACCTTATGGCGTCTCATTCAGTCGATAAGCTTCGAGGGTCTTATGCTGTAAGGTAAAAATCCCGCGAACAAATGAATGAGATATAGAACTAGGTAAAAGCCATAAAAGCAACAAAGAAACTGATAAAAACAAGTTTCTTCCTTTCTCGGTTGCTCTCAAAAGTTCTATATCTTATTCAGGTAACTGGAGGATTTTTACTATCAAAATTTGTCTAATTGTGTTATATGGGCTTCAATTATCTTAAATTGTCTTTGCTATAATCGATCTTTTTCAATTATTTCCAAGCCTTTTTGGGAAAAAAAGTAAATCGTGCTATAGGTTCCCCATCACTGCGCTAGACGATTTTGGTAGAAATCACGCAGAAGTGATGTAACTACAGATTGCCATTCAACAACACTGTTCTAGAGCTACTGCCGTAGGCTCTTCTTTTCAAATGTCGCGTGGAGATCTTGGGTTAGTGAGCTAATTGCATGTAATGCTTGTGCTGACGAATCAAACATCAGTCCCGCTTCAATTCGACGATTTTTATCATCATTCTTCCCTCGGAAGGCAGTAGCAAATCACCTAGTTTTATCTGTGTAGAAAGTTTTTTCATTGAAGTGTTTAAATCACTCATCGTGGTTCGGAGTCCACGTTAAAGTGGACCGTGTAACTTTTTCTCTTCCAATAAGATAATTATGTAGAGACATATGAACTGAAACACCCTGTATAGTGCAGTGTGTACAGGTGAACACTATACCATTGAAACTGAAGCCTGGGAAAGAGTGAGCTTATTATAATCGATTGAAAATCGTCAAGAATTTAAATATTTTTTCTTTTTTTAAGTGATTAGTCGTTGATTTTTAAAATGTAGACCTCGACTCAATCAAGATCTCTTTCAGGTATCAATGTACAATCAAACAGTGAATATTAAAGATGTCTGTTATGAGTCACACAGGAATTAAGCTCAAATATCTTTTTTCCTATGGGGAGACTAGTTAAAAGCAGTAACGCCAGTGTTTATTAATACTTTGTATTTAATTAAAAATTCAAAATAGATAAATTAGGACATTAGCCTTAACTGTTATGGTATTAGTAAACAGACTACTTTACTGATGTTATGCTTGCGTTTAATTATAAATTAATAGGAAGATTAAAGCTTCTATTTTTACGCAATTATATATTTATTGTATATAAATTTCTAAAAAAAATTATATCTCTTTCTTAACATAGTAATTAATTCTTTAGTAAAACATTTGTGTTAAATCCGTTGTAATTCTTGGATAAGTTGTTTAATTTATGTATCTACCGAATGAAAGCGAGTTAATTAAATTTTTCAAATGGTGAGAATTGGGAAGCTACCCTACGGTTAATAAAGAAAAATTTAACAAAGTTAAAACGAGAATTTTATTTATAAGCTTTTAGGAGGCGAAAAATGTAATTTTATTTGTTAGAAATTTCCATTTTCGCGTCCCTTTAATCATAATTCTGTTTGCTACTTATTTTTCAAAAATGAGTCCCTATTAGACGTTGATTGACTGTTTTTGTCTTTGCAATTTTAATGAACATGTTAGAAATAATAATGACGAGGAAAAAGGTGATAAAAGAAAGAAGAAAAACTACTAAAAGGCAATTTAATTAAACCAATGTTGAAACCTCAAGACTTTCTCGTGTCTCTGAAGTTTCCGAGTTTGTAAGTTTATTTTGAAATTGAGGTGAAATAAGCGAGGTGTTTAGGTTATTTCAAGAGTTATGAACACATTCGTGAGAATTTATTGGAAAAATACATTTTTATAATTATAATTCTTATTCTGTCCAATTCAGATTCCTTTAGAAAATTTAATTTTCAACCAAATGTGGCTTTATTCAAAGGGATACGAAACTAATTTTAAAGTAAATTTCTCCATGTTCTCTATATCTGAGTCATGCCCTAAATTGATCGTTAATTAAGCTGTGGCATATTTTAAGCCATTTTCATTTAAATTAATCAAAATTTTATTTTATAGAAAATTTATCGAATTTAATTATCTACCCCAGAAAGTACTTGCAATTAATAAAACCTTAAAGCTCCTATCAAATAATATTTTCAAAGTTGGCGCATTACTATGAGCAAATAGTTTCGGTTTGATTGATACAGCAGCGGCCCTGGGGGAGTAGAAATTTACATTTTGACTTTTTTTGTAAAATGAACCCTACTTATAACGTTATAACACAATTTGAACTAGATAATATCACCACTAAAATTTATAGAAAAAATATCTTCATCTCATATACGAGTAGCTCGGAAACCTTTCCAAATTTCGCTCCATTCGGCCAATTAGTGTCGAAGTTATAAAGACCTTTTTCTAATTTTTAACCAAACTTGCTAAAAGCTTGATACAAAATTTATTTGCCCTATTTGGCAAGGTTCGAAGGAATTTTTGTAATTAAAGTTATCTTTGGTTTTTTCGAAAATAAAACAATTTCATCCCGTCATTCTCTGTTTAATTAAACGAACATAATGCATTAATTAGTGTTAATATAACAAGCACGAAGCAAAATTGGCAATAAGTACCTATTTAATTGATACTTCAAGCACCGTTCAATTAAGTTTAGCTTCACTTTTGAAACAAAATAGAAAATCATCAAATAATATTAAAGTGTAGTACGCTTTTTGGAAAATTCGCATCGTTGAATTTGTAAAACTTTATCGTATAAAAAAATATTCGGTATTTTTTTTTCATTTTTGCTTCGATTGACCACTTTGAGTTTATTTCAAAAGACGGTTTCAAATAATATTTTCTCGAGAAAACTTAAAAAGAAATGTTTATTATTGTAACTTGTGTTATGGTAAAATCTTATACAGTTTCATTGATTGGATTTGGATTCATTTATAGCTCATTTCATTTGTGCTTTTGTGCACGAGCAATACACACGAAATGGTTGAAGAAGTTTTCCCTTTTGGATTCTAATTATTTATTTAAACTTTGAAAAATTTATAATCAAAGAAAGACTTTCTCTGATGCAACATCAAACCTTGTTTATCACAATTTTTATCTCAGCACCGAGACTCGGTTTCTCGTTCATCAGTCCTACAGACCACACGGCCTTCTTAAAGGCCATCAAAATATGCAACTTTCTGATAATTTAACCAACCTCCTAACTCTTACGGTTTCCGAGATTCCAATGTTAGTTCCACTTAAAAAAATCACCCAAAGAGCAGGTCTCGTTTTTGGGGTTTTCGCTTATATCTCAAAAGCGGTTAGTCCAAGGGAAAAAACTAGTCTTAGCAAAATGAAAGCTTATCAAATTTCCTTCAAGACTGTGTCTATTCATATTCTTCTCTATTCCTTATAGTTTTCGAGATCTCCGCCCGCAAAAATCGTTAATGTATAAAAAAAAAATTTTGTCTTACGTTTTTCGTTAAACTTTTGCCTCTAGCGAATCAGCCTTACGTTTTGCAGTAAAAGTATTCAGAAAAGAATTTGTAGAGCATTAAATTTCCTTTACTATTAATCGTAAGGCAAACTTTTTTTATACATTAACGATTTTAGCGAGTAAATTCAACCCCACACTTCTCTTAAAACTCTATGTACTACGGTAGTACACAGGGTTTTAAGAGAAGTGTGGGGTTGATTAGGTAATACTATTGCCTAAAGGTGCTATTAAGCAGAGTATTAAGACCTTGTTTGCGGTTTGGCTTCAGGTTTCATTACTGATGCTGTCTAAAGTACTGATAAACGGTGTCCAAAAAAATGGTAAACGGTATCTAAAAATTAATAAACCTCATATTAAATATGCATTTGCGACCCCTTATGCCAAAGGGGTAGTTTCCCTTAAAATCTCCTCATTTTATTTATTTTTATTGGCAAGCTGCCACTTTAAAAGCTGAAATAATTTAGTAAAACAAATTTTTGAAATCAAATTAAGTGAGTAACCATTGGTAACCATCAACAGATCATTTATTGAAAATAGAAAATATTGCCTTTACCACTTGATCAATCTCATCCAAATTTTAATCAATTATTACCCTTGACTAATTAAACGATTTTGCCAAATTTTATCGAAAAATTCCTAGCCCTTCTTGGTGTTGCAATTTCTATGTCATTGAGATGATAAAGATTCAAAGGTTAATTTTTAAAATTTTAATTCAAATTGTAAATTTTATCTTAAACTTGTTGTAGCGTGATAATAATTTTCGTACAATTGGTCGCAGGTGCATATTTTTGATTAGAATTCTATACTTATTAGTACATGTATGACCGCGGTATGGTTGACTTCGCGTTGTGTTAACGTCGTTTAGTGCCTTTTGGTTATTTTAAGCCCCACTAAGGTTAGTTTTTTTTTATTTTTAGTAATAAGAACAAATTGAAATTTTTGTAATGCATTGTTAGTAAAACATAATCACATAATCAGTTATTTATGTCTGAGTCATTGACATAAAATCGCATAAAATATACTTAGAAGAGACAAAATGGGCGATTTTCCGGTGTACACTACAATCGAGGAAATGCAACGCGTGCAAGTCCACTGCTCACCAGTGGTTTTATTTATCACAAAATCGTGGGGTATGCCATCCCTTTGTTTCTGAAATACTCAATATGGCCAGTTGTCCATATTACAGTATTTTTTACAAAATTATATAACAACAGTCGGTGCGAAAAATTTTCAATTTTATGGGTTTATGGGGTTTTGTGTTTTTTGCGGACCCTTTCTGCACATGTTTTGCTACAGCATTGTGACCAATGCTGAAGTTCCTTCTAATGCACCAACAACTTAAAATAAGGTAAGTGGAGGAGAGATGGACCACATTTTACAAAAGTAATAAAAAAAGAAAATTTATTTGTTTAACCTATAAAATAACATAAAAGTATCATTCTTTGGCCACACTTTGACAGTACTAAAACTAAAATAGTAATGTTTATAAAAGTACAAAATAAGAATATAAATCACGCTGCAGTGGTCCATCTCACCTCCACACTGGAGGAGAGACGGACCACTGCAGCTCTCTCGTACGCCTCTCCGTACGTACTCTCCTCCGTACGCCTGGTCCATCTCTACTCTAAGCGGGAGAGATACGAACCATTATTTTGTAATATTTTGCAAACTCAGACGTAGGTTAATTTAGGTTATGGGGGTTCCTTAACAATCATACGTCTTAGTTATATGCATAAAAATAAGTAAAAAATTACCTCCAACCCGGTGAAGCAATCCAAAGTTAACTTGTACACAAACTTTTCGAACAGTGTTATTTTAAAATTTTTAATATCTTTTTATAAATAAAAAATCTAACGTATCTTCAAGTTGACACACATATTAGGAAGTAACATTCTCTATATTCTGACGCAATAGCAGGGTTGTAGGTGGTGCTGGACCATTTCTCCTACTGGTCCATCTCTCCCCCACTTAGATAGATAATATGGTGATAGAATAGTTGGGCCAAATTTTACCCGAGGTTCACGGAGTGGCTCAGAGTTTACTTAATCGAACAGTTGGGCCAAAGTTGACCCACATACGAAGTAACAATAATTCTCTATATTCTGACGCAATAACAGGGTTGTAGGTGCAACGGTTTGTAAAATACGAGTAAAATATCAGTGCTGGACCGTCTCTCCTACTGGTCCATCTCTCCTCCACTTACCCTATTTATTTATCACTGATAATGATAATTTTTATTTACCAATTAGATTGATCAATTAATGGCACATAAAATTTTATGTTGAAGTGGCGTAATTGGAACATAAATACTTCAACTACATAATTTTCGTAATTCGTATTTTCTTACGTTATCCATCGGTTTGAATTATTGGTATTGAAAATGAGAATATTCATGATAAAATTCTTAAAACCTAGCAACATGTGCGTTTTGTGTTTACTATTGCTATGTCCCAACGTTTTAGGATTCCTATACATTTCGAGAAATATATGCACGGATTATTTTGTAAATCCTACGCTAACGAGTAAACTTTTAACTTTTTTTTAACAATAATTACGCAGTATATCTCTTTGTTCCGTTTATAATGACACGTACAACACATCAAATTTCGTTACATAATACAAGACATAATAAAGAACGAAAAAGAACACACTTGAAGTTTTAAAATAAAGCTCGCCTTTTATTCACGTTCTTTTTTAAATAATTATTCGCGAAAAAAAAATTCATTCGAATCAACCTTAGAAAAAATTTATTTAGTACGTTATTCATCCTTATGTTCCTTTTATCTTGGCATTCTTAGTTTCTTCACACATCCTTCTGATACCTACATGCCAAGTTAGCAATAAAATTACAGACGTCGCTGAAAGGTCCTTTGAGATAACTGACATATCAATCATTTACTTTTTATATTTTTATATTAAATTTGTATCAAAGTCTTTGAACTGTTTTTGAATTTTGATTAAAATTCAGTACGTTTTGCAATATATCCTGAAATGGTTTGAGGAAGTGGAATATTAATGTTGCAGAGGTTTTCAAACAGGGATTCTCATTTTTTAAATCACGTCCTCTTTACTCACTTAATTGGTGTCAGTAAAATACCCTCCCATCATTCCTTATTTAAAAAATTAGAAAATTTTTAATAATTCTAACTTCTAACTCTAAGTTCTAGAGAACAACCCACAGCCACAGTTTGAGTAACGCTGGCGTTCGAGAGTTATCAATCAGAATTTTTAATTCAAATTAAGTTCGAGTAGCTTTGTATATTGATGAAATTTAATTCCAGATTTCAGGTCATTTTTGAATCCCTGTTCAATTTATTAGCCTTCAACTATTACACTAACAGATAGATAATACCAATTAAATTTGATATTATGAAAGTTTTGTTTGGCAGCTAATTTAGTGGTATTATCTATTTGGAGTAAACATTAAAATATCGTAATTGTGGTAAAGTTTGCTTCTAATAGAAAACCCTTTGAATAATACATTTAATGTGGTTTTGTGCGTATAGGTACCTACAACGAATTTTCTCCAAAATACGAAAATGAAATTTAAATAAATTGAATGAAGTTGACAAGAGAAAAACTTCTAAACCATATAAATAACCGACTTCATTAATGTGAACATAAGTTTTTTATTTTATAAATTTTATTCAGTATTCAGTTGCTTCCTCTCGCTTGTTATTTGCTGAAAAAACTATTTTGAAAACTAAAATTTGTTTTGTTTCGGAAAAGAAAACTCCTCGTCATCACGTTTGTACATATTTCAGTGATGTTCTATTTATTTTCTTTATGCTTTAGACACGACTGTTTTGAAATTTTCTTTTAACGATCATTTGAATTATTGTATGTACTTGTACAATTTACATATACAGGGTGTCTGTAAAAACACCTTACAACGCTTTAGGGTGAACTTATAGGATAATATTAGACCGATATAACCCAATTTACCTATATGCAAAAGTGCACCATTACCAAGATACAGCTCTTCAAAGTTGGCGTTTTAAAAACGTATTTTTTTTATAGCGGAAGAACTGTTTTGCATAGGAATTCAAATTATGAACTATGTATTTCACTTATGGAAAGCTATAATTCTACAAAGTTTAATGGAAAAAGACACACCGGAAATAGACCAATCACTAAATCGTTAACACTAACAGTTAAATATCTTTTGAATCTGTCAATGAATTCTAAAATTGACTGCACGAGATACAACAAAATTTAAAAATTAGTAACTTTTGCCTCTTGAGATGTTATCGTAAGGCTTTTGGTTTTCTAGATAATAGGAAAAATGTTTTTAATAAAAGCTATTAATTTCAATAAAAATCAACAAATTATCTAGTCGCCATAAAATAAAAGCAAATTAGAAAATGTGTTGAATTTTATTGCATTCAATAGCTTTTATTAGAAACATTTTTCCTATTATCTAGAAAACCAAAAGCCTCACGATAAAATCTCAAGAGGCAAAAATTACTAATTTTTAAATTTGGTTTCATCTTGTGTAGTCAATTTTACAATTCATTAACAAATTAAAAAGATATTTAACTGTTAGTATTAACGATTCAGTGATTGGTCTATTTCCCGTGTATCTTTTTCCTCTAAACTTTGTAAAATTATAGCTTCCTATAAGTGAAAAACGTTGTCCATAATTTGAACTTTTATCCGAAACGGTTCTTCCGATATAAAGAAAATACGTTTTTAAAATGCCAACTTTGAAGAGCCGTAACTTGGTAATGGTGCACTTTTGCATACAGGTAAATTGTATCATATCGGTCTAATATCATCCTATAAGTTCACCCTAAAGCGTTGTAAGGTGTTTTTACAGACACCCTGTATATGATTTGATTATAGCCAGGAAATCTTCATTATGTGGAAGTATAAACGATGATGTTATGATGATTGTTCTATTAAGTGCACGTTATTTATTTGTACAAAGCAAACTGTAATTTTGTGACAAATAACATTTTATTCCCATCATTAAATAAAAACAATTTTCTCCAAAGAAATTAATACTCTGTATAATAAATTTTGTCAAGTCACGAACATTAACGAAAAATCTTTAATTTAAAAAATGTATTTTTTTCATCCGACTAGTTCTGTGACATTGCGTCTTGGTGTGTCAACAAATCGGGTCGTTTAAGCTTTCGTTTTACCTCTGATTCTTTTATAGTACTAAACTGCGTGTGGGTCATTCATTACAGTCGTACATAGAGCGTTAAATCTACGATCCTTATAAGGAAGGTAGGTGTCTTCCATTCATGAAGATACATTGTTCTTTTTGCTGCAGGTAAATACTAAAGCTTTCCTGTTTCTACTAGTCTTTACCTATATTTTTTATAAAGTAAATTCCATACTAGTGCGATCCAAAAGAATTATTGTACGTTTTTTGTGTAAATGCAAATAATCATTAACTCGATTTTAACCATCTTCATCTAAAATGTTTAAGGAAGGGAACAAACTGTTTAGATAGATACATTTTTAATTTTTTAAAAGGTCCTAATAAGCAAGAAATGCTCAATTTTTAACATTTTTTAAGACACTTGTAAAATTACTCTCTTATTAAGACAAATTCTGGATACATTTTTGTCTTACCTACTTTAAAAATTCTTTAGGCGTCTTGGAGGTATAAGTGGTTGGTAAACTTCAATAAACTGCTTTTTCTTGAAATAACTGTGATTAGTTGTTGAATAAGATAAAAGCCAACGTTTAAACGGATGATTAGTTTCAAAAGACTATGTTAATTAAAATAGAAGTAATTTTTTCTTCAAATATTTATAACGTTTTAGAAATTACGTCAAAATAATCTACAGCAGTGTATCCCAACACTGTCGTAGGGACCCACGCCCCAAAAGGGGACAATTTGATTGTTAAGGGGGCCAATTCGAAAATGGACTCGTCCAGAGTTTCTTCAGTGAACATTTCAATTTTTGAATATAACTTAGGGGGGACATGACACAAAAGAAGTTGGGAAACACTGATCTACAGGGTAAAAAAAAATAAAACTGTATCCTCCGCTCCTAGAAGTAAAGATTGATACGTAAAGAATTAGCTGGAATAGAAATATTTACCTGGTGCATGAATTAATTGTATTTCTGAGGCTGTCCCTAGTGGTTCCTTGCATTGCGACCTCTCCGATCTATTATGCGCCTCGGATTTGGTCTTCTCTTATGGGAGTTCTGTGCTTTTGATAAAGTCCAGAATTTTCCCTAGTGATAATTTAGACAGTTCTCTTTGGAGCATCTTCTCTTTCCCGAGAATGCTGTAACGACTTCTTGTGAAAGCTTCATGTAGCAGAAGATGAATTGGAGTTTCCTCCACCTCTGTACATTCTATAGTGGGTCTTCTTCTAGTCCCATCGTATGTGGTGTTTTTTGAGCTGACAATAGCCCGTTATTATTGCCGTTGCAAGTTGTAGTTCCCTTCTGCTGATTCTGAGTAGAGAGCGAGTTCTTTTGTCAGAGGGTTTCTCCAGTAGAGCTTTAGAATGTTCTTGTCGAGGAGTTTCTCTCCAGTGTTTAATATGCCAATTCCGTAGAAATGGCTTTATTTCTCTCTTTGCCATTTCATAAGAAATGGCTGGTTCTGGTTCAATGGGTCTTATTTTTCTGCCCTCTTGGTGGCATGAGCTGGAACTCATACCAGGTTGACGAAATTTGTCCCCGCTAGCGCATTCAGTCTGCGGATGCAGTCCGTTACACTAGTCCGGACATCATTTCACAGGTGTTCAGCGCTTTTAGGGCTGCTTGGCTGGCAGATCTGGAAGAAAATTCTTTGGTTGTAAAATCGTCTATCTAACAGCATTTGCGCACATGTTGAGGTGGCGTAAATTTCTGCTTGGAAGACGGTTACGTGCTCCCCGAGGCTTAAGATTACCCGTTACCTCAAGTTGCCGTCCCCGATGATTCCAGCTCCTGTATCTGTTGCGTTTTTAGAGTCGTCTGTGTAGAATACAAGTCCATTTATTTTGACTGCCTTGCATTACCATTCTTCCCTCTTCATGGTATATGCTCCGGTTGTTTTATCAGACACCATACTAAGTATAGGGTCTTCTTGCATCTCTCCTAAGATTGAGGCATGTCCTTGCCTATTTCTTCTTATGGAGGAGTGAGTTTTTAGCCTGTAAGCTTCACTTAAAGCTTTGGCTTTCACCACCAGATGTAAGATTTACCACCGTAATGTAAATGTAAAACTATAGATAATGGATAATACATTTTACTTATACTTATTCACTTGGCTCAATGTTTGCCACTCACATGCTGGTCAAACTATTTGTCATTTTTTCCTTCTTGTAGTGCCCTAACCGTTCCGGAGATTAGCGTGGTTATCTTCCCTTAATTTCATCTATCAAGTTCTGAGAACTATTTTTTATTAATTTTAGATTTTTAGTATTTCCACATCACGAGAAAGTGAAGGAGCTTTATACAAGTAAAGTTTTGGTATAAAATACCTACAGCTATATTTTGTGAAATATTTTATTTCACCCTTCCTGTTCAGTTCACCTCTTATTCGTAATATTTTATTTGCTTACCTTATCTTTTCATATTGCCTGAGTCTTGGAGACTAACTGAGCAGCGTTCATTCAAAATCAGACATCTCCACATAAAGAAGTTTTGAGAAAGACACGAAAAACGTTTTGGTTGATTCAGGTTAATGTGAGTTTCTTATATATCTGGTTTTGATTGAACTCGTGATATTCAGAGCTCGATTACTATGAGATATGGTTGGATTTGAGTGATTCTTGGCATGGCAAACGACGTAAACGATCGAAGATCGTTAGACACCACGAATAAAAAAAAAGAATTTTCATAAAAAGTGGATACTTATGTCTGATTTTGAATGGACGCTCCTCAACTATAAACTCTACATTTTTTACTCAGACCGATAATATTAGCATTCAAAATGACGCCCATAAGAAATTGTCAAGTTGGTGTTTCCCAAAGACAAACCAAAACCTTTTTGCAAATATTATTAAAATCATGTTAATGTAGAGAAAAAGTTGCTTTGAGAAAGTCTTTTCAGATTTTTTGTTATCTCTTGAAATACCGCTAGAAAAAAAAATAAAAACGGCACTTTTGATGTTTTCAAAAATATCACTGTAACGGGGGGGGGGGTAAATTTTGTTTTGAGATTTTAATTCGACATGTGCCATGTTCGGAAGAGTTATTTGAAACACCCTGTATAACATTTCTGAATCGAGCCATATCACCATCTCATTAATTTCATACAATTGGATTTCAAATCATCCAGTGAAGATTTTCGTGAGCTAAATATCGAAAATTCTGTCTATAAACGGACGAACACTCATTAAATGAGGATTTTCTTCAGATTGAAAACAGTTTAATATCATCAGATATTATCAGAGATCTACTGAACATGTTGAGATTATCCATCTCTATAAGATTCAATTATTTTCTACATTTCCTTAATGTGATGAGGATGAATAATAAAGCAAAACCTTCGCAAAATTATTTGTAAATTAAAATTAAACGTAGGATGTAATCGAGTTGCACAAATTTACACGCATTTCCACTAGGCACACACTTACAAAAAAGATAAATTCCAACTTCCTTGATGATTAAAGTCTTTTTTGTTTTTAGGATTAAATAAATTATAGAAATCATTATCAAATTATTATTACGGCAAGTTATTAATATTAAAGACCATTTTTATAATTTTATAACTCAATAAACAAAATTAATTTTGCATACTTTGTAACCACAGAAATTAAAAATTAATTCAAAAATCATTTCATTAACGAATAATTATTGTTAACAGACGAAGAACATAATTCTCTTTCGATAGATGTTACTATCTCTCTTATGGATTTATCTGGCGTGCAGTAAACTGTAAATGAGTAATTTGCAATGTTATTTCCCCATGTTCTTCTTTGACAGTTGCCACTCGGTATGAAATTTATTCAGTTACACAGCATTGTAAGTTAAGTTTGTTTATGGGTTTAGTTGTAAAATTATTTTTTTATAATGATTTCCAATGTTATTTCCCTATGTTGCTATTTGACAGTTGGCACCCGGTATTAAATTTATTTAAATACACTATTATACAGCATTACAAATTAAGTTTGTTTATACATTTAGTTGTAAAAATAATAATCGCGAGTAGAGAAACTAAGAAATACCTAATTTCTTAAATAATCTACGAGGGGAGATTTTTAAGTTCGCGGAATGGGGTAGAAAGAAACGTAAATATTTTTTTTTTATAATTTTATTGTACAATAAAATCTTCTCGAATATGAATGCATTTATTACTTCTGTGAATTAATTTTTGTAAACCTTCAAAAAAAAATTTTATTTTTGCTTGTGAAATGCTTGTAAAATGCGATTCATCGATGTCGAAATGCCTTCTATGAAGTTTTTATTTCAAATTTGGAAATGGGTAATAATAATTTAGTGCCAAATCTGTACTTTAGGGTGGATGAACAATTTCTTCGAAACTGCATGACGTCACGGCACTCATCGCAATTGTTTATCTTGTGAACAAGTGCATTGTTTTTCAGTAAGTTTAAATTTGGCCAATTTTCCTCCCCTTTTGGATTTAATTTTTTCTATTAATTGATGTAAACTATCGGCGTAGTATGCGCCTGTTATGGTGGTACCTTTATTTTTGCAATCAATTAAAAGAATTCTCTCAGAATCCCAAAAGATTGTTGTCATCACGTTTCTAGCAGAAGACTAAACTTCCTTCAAATTCAATTCTTTTTAGGATGGACCACCCTTTAAATGTCACTCCATAGACCCCTGCTTCGATTAAAATCATAAAAGTGAACCCAAGATTCATCTCCTGTGCCTATTTGGTTGATAATTAGGTCGAATTAAAAAAAAAACTCTACAAAATTCAAAAATTCAAAATTATCATTTTGTTGATTGCGACTAAACTACTTGATATAATTGCATACAATTTTTAGTGTATGCTTGTAAATAAAAAAGGGCATTAATTACAAAAAAGAAATAAAAATGGCCGCCTCCTTCTGTCTCATTCCGCGAACTTAAAAATCTCCCTCGTAAGTTCTTATAGTATACAATTATTAGAACAGTTTGCAAAGTTAACTTGTCTGCAATAATTTGGAAAATGTAATTCTTTTATTGAATTTTAATGGAAGTTAAATCGCAGTGCACGTTAATAAAGAGAATTTATTTCTATTCCAGTACAACCGTAAGGAAATTTAATTTAATTTATATTTCATTGAACTACTATGCGCTTCAACTAAATAGATAAATATAATTGAAGTCGGAAATACCTTAGCTTCAGGAAGTGCTAATTCTGTAGCTCCTAATTTAACAGGTTATACAATTATAACAAAGGTTGCATGTACATTGTACACACCATATTGGCAAGCAACTGAATTATGTTTGAGTACGTTTTAACATTCTAATCCTAACTTTATTATTAAGTGCACCTTCTAATTATTTCATTACAGTTATAAATTCATGCACATTTAATAACTGGTGTGAAATTAATTATTTCCACTAAAATGTAAAAACGCTTTAACGCTGTTGATTAACCAATTGGATTACAGAAGCACGTGAACTAATTTGAAATTCAAATTAGACACTTTCTTCTCATGTTGACTAGATTGCAGAGGGTTCATCAAGGTAGCAATTGGATGTGGTTATCCGACTAGTTACCATGACTTATGTGTTGTGCTTCACGATAGGGCGACACACTCAATGAACGTCAATGGATTGTTAAATAATGTAACTTTTTTCTAGAATGAGCCGAAAACATCACAATATCACTCAATCATGTTCTCTCCAGATTGTAAGCTTGGTTGGGCTATATCGCATCAGATAAATCGTTCCAGTTGTGATTTTGTTTCTGTTAAAATGATCTGAATTTATGTGGCTCATTATCATTATCGCTACGACCACGTATGACTTTCTACAAGGGCGAGAGGGGTGGAAAAGTCCCGGTTTAGGGTTTTCGTTTATATATCTAAAACGATGGATCCTGGGGAAAATTTTTTTGGAACAAAATGAAAGCTTATCAAATTTCCTACAAGATTATCCCTATTGATTTTTTCTCTATTCCTTACAGTTTTAGAGATATCCGCTCAGGAAAATTGTTAATGTATGAAAAAAAAATTTGCATCGCCTTTTTCGTCCAACTTTTGTCACTAGCACCTCAGTCCTTCGTTTTACAGTAAAAGTCTTCAGAAAAGAAGTTCTGGAGCATTAAATTTCCGTTTACTATTTTATCTTCAACTGATACTAATTTATAGCAATTTGAAAATTTTTGCGGACGGATATATAGAAAAATATAAGGAATAGGGAAAAAATCAATAGGAACAATCTTGTAGGTAGTTTAGTAAGCTTTTATTTTGCTCAGAATATTTTTTTCCCTAGGACCCAATGTTTTCGAGATATAAGCAAAAACTCAAAAAACGGGACGTTTCCACCCCTTCCTTTCCTTGGCCATATACCTAGGGCAGGGGATTTTCAATATTTTTACCTTCTAACTACTCCGAACACATTCGGAGAAAAACATGAAAAAAACAATTCCACCCTCTCTCCCATGTCTTCTACATCCCTTTTTTGAACATTCTTTGACTATAGACTATACTATGTAGTGTTCTCGACACAACATAATTTTATAATAATAACCGTGATACGTTACCCCATAATGTTGAAACAACATTTAGCTAAGTAAAACTCTATGTATACCTTGTTTTGACCACCTATTTTCGCCTTGATTAAGATATAAGGTGTTTGTTTACTTTTTTGCATATAAAACCAAAAACAAATCGAGTTAATTTCAACTTTTTCCGCATAAAAGTATAACTTTTGACCTCTTTTGTTACAGTTATGTGTTGAGTTTGAAAAGTTTTTATTAGCAAACGTAAATCAAGTTTAGTTTTAAGGAAACCCGCTTTATAACCCGTTTAGATAATATGGAAACTATGCACTTGCAAAATATTACAATAATTATTTTAAGGGTCAAAATTAATAGAAGATGCGCTTTAAGTTTATGTGAATAACTTGATTACAATAGTTTAATTGTTTTAGAAAATAATAATTATTAATAACATGGGGTTAGGGTTGTAGTCTCTTGACGTCTTCGACGTCTTAACCGCTATTAAGTTGCGTCGGAGGCGTTATCTATTTTGCTTGATGTGGGTTGTATACAAGAATGTTACATTTCCTTCCACTAAGAACTCGGGCTTAAAAATGAAAAATGTATTGTAAGGTCGGAACCCATCACCCATCACTGATTTTTTGACACTTTCAACAATATCGCGTGACCTATTTTCCCACAATAATGATTTTTTACTTAAAAAATTCTCGAGAAAATTGTTTTTCAACTTGGAAATTCCACAACTTCAAAATTAAATTGTTTGAGCCCTTCTTTTTTAAAAGAAGTGCAAATCGTATTTCTTGTAGAAATTCATAAATCATTGTAAGTGAAGGATGAAAATTCAAATCTATCCACATCGATAAGTCGCAATGTTATGTCATGTCAATAAAATGTTGTTGGATATTTGTAGTACACCCAACAGCGTTTTAGAGGAAATTGTCACATCAATACGCGCGACCTTCGTAAGTGTAGGTACACGCGGCGATTTGCTCCACATAAGGATTTAAATTATAAGTTTTCTAGTGAACTTTAAAACTAATTTTTTTAGTGAAAATTACTCCTTTTTTGTAAATTCATAGGTGCTTATAGTGCACTCTTTTGTGTTTTGATTGCGCGATGGCTACTTGTAAAACATGCACCAAGCGTATAAATGGAAAATCGCCTGGCCTTCGATGTGACGGAGATTGTGAAATGTATTATCACGGCAAGTGTGTTGGGTTATCGAGTGGTGTTTTGAGTGCCCTGAAGTCGGCTGGTTCCACCTGGAAATGTCCTGGTTGTAGGGTGAGCATTAACTCTTCGGTTATTATCTCTGACGATAATCATAGCGAGAGCGATGATAACGCTATCGAGTCGGATAACACTGAGATGTCGGGATCTGCTCTGATAAAGTATATTAACTCTAAATTCGATGAGCTTATCAGGTCGGTTGATTTTTGTTCTGGCAAGATCACTGATTTTGAGACTAGGTTGAGCGTTATTACAGAGAACACGAAGCGAATTACTTCTCTGGAAGGCCGGGTAAAGTCGCTTGAGAATGAATTATCTAATATTAAGAAGAAACAGGCTATCGATGACCAATACAGTAGACTGAACAACTTAGAAATACAGGGCGTTACCGAGCAACCTAATGAGGACGTATACCGCAAAATTGAGAATATCGGAGATGGGCTGGGCGTTGCCCTTGCTAGAGGCGAGATCGACATTGCTCACCGAGTACAGAACTTCGATAGAGCAAGCGGAAGGCCCCGTAACATAGTAGTAAAGCTGAAGTCTAGACAAACAAAATTTGATGTCATGAAAGCGTACAAGGCAAAAAAGTTGGAATCGCCGTCGGCAAGGGGCTTTAGGGGCTTGAAAATCGATGGATTGGGTGAAGCTATATATGTAAACGACCATTTGACGCCGGAACGCAAACTGCTTTTTAAAAAAGCAAGAGAAGTAGCAAGATCCTTATCTTATAAATACGTCTGGACCAGCAACTGCTTGATTTTCATGCGCAAAACGGATGGTGGTGGCACAATTAAAATCGAGTGCGAGGATGACCTGAAGCGCGTTAAATAGGACGATTCAATTATGTTAAAAGTTGGTTAGTGGTGCTGGACCTTATATGTCGTTTTCTTGTTCTTTTACCAAAATGTTCGTGGTTTGCGAACAAAAACCGCGGAATTTCGTAACTCGTTGTATTCGTGCGGAGCCGATGTAATATTTGTTACCGAGTCGTGGCTTAACAACAGTGTATTAACATCCGAGTTGTTTGACAATACTTATATTGTTTATCGAAGAGATCGGTGCGACTCCATAAACAGTGGCAAGGAGGGTGGTGGTGTGGTGATTGCCGTTCGTGACCTCCCCGGAGTCACAAGCAGTCTGCGAAGAGATTGGATGAGCGAATCGGAGGACGTCTGGGTGACTGTGCGGTATGGTAAGCTAAAACTAAATCTGTGTTGCGTCTATGTCCCACCGGTGGACGATGTATCAATGTCGGTGTTTTTGAGTAAATTGCAATCAATTATATCCGAGCATCCAAATGAAACTTTTTTTATAATGGGTGACTTTAATTGTAGTAGACTTGACTGGCATATCGCTGATTCGAGGACGTTCTTGCCAGCTACGTTTAACAAAAAATACTCTGATTTTGTAGATGTTGTAAATTTTGGTGATTTTGTTCAATTTAATACACATTTGAATCACAACGATGTATTACTAGATCTGGTCTTATGTAGCCGACCTGAAATTGTAAAAACTGTAAGCCGCAGCCAATTCTGCCTGGTTCCCGAGGATTTGCACCACCCTTGCTTAGAAGTTTACATTAACTTAAATGATTCAGCTACATTACCTGTATTAACAAATGCTGCATCATTTAATTACAAGGGTGCTGATTATCGAATTGTAAACGAGGCGCTGGGCGGAATCGGTTGGCCGGCCGAGTTTGAAGGTTGTGGAGTTGACTTGTGCGTCGATAAGTTCTATAATAAACTTTATGATTTGATACGATGTTCTGTGGGCTTGAAACGCACAAGGCACGATGGGTTTCCGGTGTACTTTTCGAGAGACGCGATGCTTGCGGTGGAGAATAAGCGTGCCTGTCACAGACGATTCAAGATTTCTAAAAAAAATGTAGATTACCTGTTATTTGCGGCACATCGTCGGAGGTCGAAATTACTTATAGATAGAGATTATAGAAACTATATAGCTAATATAGAAAAAGAAATTAGGAGTAATCCCAGTTATATCTGGCGGTATGTATCAAATCTTAGAAGTAATAGCTCGACGCCCGACGCTGTGTCGTGTGGTGGCGAGACGGCTGCGGGTGGTTCTGATGTGGCGGCTTTGTTTTCAGATTATTTTAGTTCCAATTTTATAAATTCCGATGGGCATCTTGATGACGGCGTGGCGTTCGACGATGCTGTTGATAACTCCATAAGCACTGTAGATATAACAGAATCAACCGTCTTGGACGCCTTATTGAAAATTGATATTAAGAAGGGGCCGGGAGATGACAATATCCCTGGAATATTTATAAAAAGATCAGCTGTTGGCTTAAGTAAACCTCTTTGTTTGTTGTTTCAAAGATCTATTCGCGAAGGCGTTTTTCCTTCCAAATGGAAAAAGGCAGTAGTTGTGCCGATACATAAGGGAGGCGATAGGGGCCAGGTGGCAAACTATAGGCCGATTTCAAAGCTTAGTTTGTTTGCGAAGGTCTTTGAGAAGCTCGTCTTTAATGTTTTAATGCCTTGTTTGAGACATTCGATAATTTCTGAGCAACACGGTTTTTTTAGTGGACGTTCAGTTGAAACTAATTTAACTATTTATACTGAATTTTTGTTGAGTGCTCTTGATAACAAAGTACAAGTAGATGCCATTTATACCGACTTCTCAAAGGCCTTTGACAAGATCAACCACGGTGTCTTGCGTAAGAAATTGCTGCAGATTGGGATTCGTGGGGATCTTCTCAGGTGGTTATCATCTTATATTTCGAATCGTAGCCAAGTAGTTAAAATAAACGGCTTTACTTCCGATATTGTTCAGATAGGTTCCGGCGTCCCGCAGGGCTCCCACCTGGGTCCCTTATTGTTTATTATCTATGTAAACGACATATCCAAAATTATAAAACATGCGAGTTTCCTCATGTTCGCTGATGACCTGAAAATTTTCCGTCGTGTACAGAGTGAGGATGACTGTCGGTTGCTCCAACAAGACTTGAACAGGTTGATCAAGTACTGTAACAACAACGACCTATTTATTAATTTCGATAAGTGTAATGTTATCAGTTTTACTAGAAACATAAATAAAATCGATTATTCGTATTCACTCGATAGTAAACTTCTAAAGCGAGTAGAATTTGTTAGGGATTTGGGTGTTTTGTTTGATCGTAAGATGATTTTTGACCGTCATATAGACTACGTGGTGGGCAAGTCGTACAGACTTTTGGGCTTCCTAAATAGATGTTGCTCTGGTTTCAAAGACGTGCAAACGCTACGGACTTTATACTTTGCCTATGTTCACAGTAACCTCAATTTTTGTTCTGTTGTATGGAACCCTGTTTATCTGATTTATATTGACCGACTTGAATCTATACAGAAAAAGTTTATAAAACTGCTTCATTTTAAATCTAGGTCTAACTACGTTTCGTACGAGAGCTCCTGTAATACATTCAATTTGTTGCCGTTAGACAGATATCGTTTGAAGACGGACGCTGTATTTTGTTTCAAAGTTGTCCGTGGTGTAGTCGACTGCCCTTCTCTGTTATCTCTAATATGCTTTAATGTACCTGGTAAAACAGTAAGAGCGCCCACGTTGTTCAGATTGCCTCAATTTCGAACTAACGCATATCAGAACTCGCCTATCCACCGCATGCTCTCTGTATGTAATCTCCGCTGCAGTGATATCGATCTCTTTAATGTATCCTTGATCTGTTTCAAGAAAATGATTTACTTGGCGGTTAGCCAGATTTAATCCTTTTTTGTATTTTCGTGTACTTATGTATTATGTTATTACGTGTACATCTATACATTTCTTATTGTTATGTTATGGAAGCACCTTGTTGGGTTTCGACCTGTAGTGCTCCCTAATTGTGTATATGTAAATAAATAAAATAAATAAATATCTCTAACGATTTCACACGATAAATGTAGTAGATAGAAGCGGCTTTTTTTCTGTAATTTCAACGTTTTCAAGTGTGAACTTTTATTAGCTCGAGTTGCTACGGCAGCAATTTTATTACTATTTAAACGGAATATACAATATAGTGTCGAAAGTATACCTAAACAATTTCTTTTGTGATCCAAATGTTTCATTATATTCCTTGTTCCAGCATCGTGTACTATTGTGGAATTTTTAAAGCGTTTTTAAGTAATTATTTTTTCTAGAAAGCAATGCTTAAGACACTACAACTGTATATGGGACTGGTATAGGTTCTGGGTGTGCTATTATCTCTCAAGATGGCGCTACTTTGAGAGTGTTATTTATTTACATCTTGAAATTTTTATATTTTTGTACTTGCCTCTTCTCCAACTGCCTTTAAAGAAAAGGCTCCTTTGTGAAAGGCGTAGGGCAGCAAGACCAACATTTAAGCATTACCATTTACCAACTATAGTAATATTCAAGATGTGTCTGAATGATCTTGCTCCCTTATGGCTTTTACAAAGGTCCTTCTTCGTGAAAGGCAGTTGGAGAAGAGACAAATATAAAAAATTAACTGTAGAGCCTTTCAAAGGTACTGATGAGGTAAAAATGGTAGTGGTAGATGTTTCGTGAGCTTTTTACCGCATTCTTTATGTTGAGAATTTTCTTGTATCAAATAAGGTCACGATAAAATCTTAAAAATTATTTCTTATGTCTTACTTTATTGAATATAACTATAATTACAATAAATTGTTACTAACATGTGGAAGAAATGTAATTTTACTTATTTAAGTTGTATGTGTGCTCTATTAAAAAAAAAGTAAGGGAATGAGAAAACTTACTGTATCACGAACTACCACTTAGATCAATTTAAAATTATATGTTGCTTACAAACAATTTCTTAAAACTATTATGATTCATCTCCCCAGGTTAAACTATAGAATTACTTAGAAAATATAGGCTTTTGAGATCTGTATACCTGGTATTTAGAAATTTATGTATAATATTAAATTTATATGTGTGTTTTTATAAATTGAGAAAGAAAAATTATTAATACTATATACAGCGAGCCCCAGAACGTAAGGTCTTGACTCCACGTACGTACGTTAGTTGTAATCAGATAAAGTGAACCATTTCCATAATATAAAGTTTGAAAGTTTTATCTCAATTTTTAAAATAATTAAAACTGATTCTCAGAAGAGCCTTGCGAAGCATAGGTACAGTAAAGAAAATTTAACTTGAGGTAAGTTCGCGCAGGTTTGGCCACGACCCTTTAATAATTTAAATACGTTGACTACTGCGTTGGTGGGGATAAATACCAATTTAGGTATCTGAGCATTGTCACCGCTCGTCTACTTAAAATATTTTTACTGTATCTTTCTCATATTTTTCTCAAAAATGTGCCTCACACACTAAAGCCATTACTATGAGCAGTCCGCACTGGTAACTAACCTAACCTAACCTATAGGCTATATCTTTCTAAGGAGCCCAGTAGAAATAGTGTAAACATGCTTAACTTATCCTTTCTTACAATTCCACTACTAGTCTAGCCAACGAAGGGGTTATAGAGGACATGGAAGAGCGTGGAAGTCTTTTCTTCAAGAACGTGTTTGGAGTACTTGGAAGGCAAAACTACTAAAACTCCCAGGTTCTAGATACGGTAAAGGAGAAAGGGGTAATGGAAAGATCCTGTTTTAGGGTTTTCTGATTATATCTCGAAAGTCGTGGCCCTAAGGGAAATATTTACTATTAGCAAAATGAAAGCTTATCAAATTTCCTACAAGATCGATTCTATTCATTTTTTCTCTGTTTCTTATAGTTTTCGAGATATTCGCCGGATAAATTTTTATTGTATGAAAAAAAATTTGATACTCACATGTACGCATCTGGTGATTACTTTCTAAAGGGCGCTTATTGGCTTCCCCCAACCCTACTTACGCTCCTAAAGGATATGGTCAACAAGAACTATCAAGGTCTAGGAAACGTGTAAGAAATGTGACGATTAATAGTTTTTGCGGACGGATATCTCAAAAACTATAGGGACTAGAGAAAAAAATGAAAAGAAACTATCTTGTAGGAAATTTGATAAGCTTTCGTTTTGTTAAAAATAATTTTTTCCCTAGGACCGACCGTTTTCGAGAAATAAGCGAAAACACAAAAAACGGGACCTTTCCAATGGTAGCTTAATATAGAGGTACATTCTGTACAATCATCTTTATGTATACGTGGGCAAAGAGGTGGCCTCGCTCGTGAGACACCTTGTATATTTCAATAATAACATGAAAAATTTAATTTTCTAGAATTCTCATCCTACTTCCTTATTTAACAAATTTTTAAGAATAAAAGAGCACTGTAGAATAAAAACGAAGGTGCTACTGGTGCTAACTTAAAGAAACAATGCTAAAAGAAACCACTTTGGCAAATTTAAACCAAGTGTTATGTCGAGAGGGTAGTAGTTGAATAAAAAGTGGCTATCTAAATTTAGCACATAGTAATTGAAAAATCTGTTTCGACTATTCCGGTTGCATGAGTATGAGTATGTCTCTTAATAAAACTTTTGACAAGATACGTGACAATTATCCTTAAACCTTTTAATGGTTGAAAAGAAAGCTGTTTGTATATTCAGGTCAAATGTAAGCTTTTTTTCGTTTTATTTATCCCTTTTTTTTCGTCCAAGTCTTGCTTTATTATTACCCCACCATGCGTAGTATAATTTGTATAATAAAGTGCTCAAGTGTAGGAATTACCAATTTCTTACCAACTGAAAGTCGTTTCATTGTTAATAGAAGAAAACGTTCTGTATAATTTAAAATCGATTGTTTTCGATTTTATTAGACATCGTAATACTTATTCGTCAAAAAGTAAGAAGGCAAATAGTATCGTGAAATGTTTAAATGTAGAGATAATTGAAGTTTTCCTTTTAGCTTAGGTTGAAGGAATTTTTTGTTTGCTAATGCTCTGATTCCATTATGTATGTAAAAGTGAACGAAAGTTTAAAATATCAATATCTATAGGCCTTTTAAAAAAAATAATATGCTCACGTACGAGTACATTAGATAGTTTGAGTCTTTGAGTGGAGAGAGATTAGAAAAATGTGTGCTTGAAAGAGATCGTTAATTTTGTAGAAAATTACTATTAGGTGTAGGCAGCTGCTTTTGTGTTAATAAAAAATTAATTGAAACGTTTTGTTTTTATATAACTTACCATCCGTCACTCCCTCGATTAAAGTTTCTCACGTCCAATGTCATCGAGGCATCTGATTTCCTTGTTTTGGGGTTTTACAATGCTGGAAAAAATATTTTTTCAGAAATTGGTTTAGAAGCTCAAAGTTTGATAATTTTAAATCGCGATTGTTGTACATTTCCAGTGTCAATACTCATCGGCACACGGTTTCTTCTGAAATCTCCGCCGATCTCATTGATCTTCAATTTAAATGCATTAGTCTTATTCTGTTATATGGCTTTCTTAAACTTTTTGTGTTATATAGAATTTTCTAGGACGTTGAAGGTTAACCATCAATATTCTATAAATTCCCCATTTTTCATATTTTTATCCAGAGTAGTGTAAACAGTTGTTATAATACTATTACAAGTGTTTGAACGGCAAAATAAAAGTTATTTCTTTTTCTGTACCGACACGTGACTTCTAGAAAACTCAATAAATAATTAATTTAATAATAAGTTTATTATAAATTAATAGAGTAACCCACTAGATATTATTTCTTTACTAGGTTGTGACTCGGCTAGCGTACTGCCAGACCACCAGACCTGTCTCCAAGACCTAACCAGACCTTTGGAGACAGACCACCTGACCTGTAAGACTCGAGCGGGTTAAGTCGGATCCCCTGACCACTAGACCTGTCCTCAAGGCCTAACCAGACCTTTAGGGACAGACCACCTGACCTGGAAGACGCAAGAGGGATTCGTCGTATCCCCAGACCACCAGAACTGTCCTCATGACCTAACCAGACCTTTAGGGACAGACCACTTGACCTGGAAGACGCTAGAGGGGTTCTTCGTATCCCCAGACCACCAAACTTGTCCTCAAGATCTAACCAGACCTTTAGGGACAGAGCACCTGACCTGGAAGACGCGAGAGGGGTTCGTCGCATCCCCAGACCACCAGACCTGTCCTCAAGACCTAACCCGACCTGTCCTCAAGACCTAACCAGACCTTTAGGGACAGACTACCTGACCTGGAATACGCGAGAGGGGTTCGTCGTATCCCCAGACCACCAGACTTGTCCTCAAGATCTAATCAGACCTTTAGGGACAGACCACCTGACGTGGAAGACGCGAGAGGGTTTGGTCGAATCCCCAGACCACCAGACCTTTAGGGATAGACCACCTGACCTGGAAGACGCGAGAGGGGTTGGTCGAATCTCCAGACCACCAAACCTGTCCTTAAGACCTAAACAGACCTTTAAGGACAGACCACCTGACCTGGAGCGAGTTTACATAAAAATGCGTTAATCTGCTAGCAGTTTTGAGCCCCAGGACTTTTCAATCCTAATAATTCAACGCGTTAGCTTTAGAAAGGCACGAAACAATGGAAATAATTTATGTTTTTATCAAGATGATATTACTAAATTGTATGGATTAAACACAGAAAATAATGCTTTTGAAGCATTAAATTTAAGAATGCAAAACCATATGTGACCAAACGAGTAGGATAATTTTTTTATTACGGTTAAAAATTCAATATTTAACAACCCCTATATTTTAACCAAGTCGAAAATTACTTTAGATCCCGATGTAGATTTAAATTAAATTTCAAAACACTCTTCATGTTAAAATTTAATCAAAAAGCTTTGTAAATATATTTTTAGGCACTGCGCTCGATTAAAGTCGTTTAGGAAAAAATTTCAATTTAATGTTTCGAGATCATCGTTCTACATAAAATCAAATCAAAAGTTCCTTTTAATACTCGCGTTTTAAAAGCGTCGGCAATGAATTTGGAGAAAGATTTTATTTTAGTGGTTTAAATTATTAAATTTAAAAGAAATGGACGCAGTGGTGTGTTATGAAATAAACATGGCATGTGTGGCGCCAATTGGCAAAACAATTATGGTGGAAAAAAATTATTAATGTTTATATTTTGATCACATTTTAGTAATAAGCTGGTGCATTAGAGCACGACAAATTGTACAATTGTAACTTTTGTTGATAAAAGTGTTATTGTAAATTAGCTCGATTTGTTGGGACATTACTCTTTCAATTTTCTAATCGACACACGTTGATTGGAAACAATGCTTTTGGAATTTTCTTGTTTACCTCTATATTGACCACACGCACAAATTGTTGTTGATTGTTTTTTAAAGACTTTCACAAACGGATTTTTAAATAAATTAAAAATTTGTATAATTAGTTCCCTTTAAATTTGTGTAGGTGTATCGAAATTGAAATTTTAGATAGATGAACTTCTCTTAAAATGTATGTATGCAGCTCGTCCTAGTTTCTCTATTTCATTTATTCTAGTTTCCTTATACGGTTACACATCTACATTTTCCGTTGCTTTTGCCGTTTGTAGTAATTTAAAGAACATTGCACGATTAAATTTTGTAGGGATTAACGAGAGATTAAGAACGTAAATTTAAATCTTTGATAAGTAATTAATTCTTTAGTCGACTCGTGTTTAATTACCACAATGCATAGTCAATACAACAAGTTTTATTTTTAACAAGAAAAAATATGAATGACACTTGTATAGATTCCATTACACAATGTGGATTTAATTTATAATTACTTACTGATAATCCTATGATCAAAGAAGGCCGGCTTTTAAGTCAGCCAACAAACCGTATAGTTAGTACAGATTGTTGTGCTCCACGACAGTACACAGCTACAAAGTACAATTCAAACTTTAAAAAATAATCTTAATGAAAAATGTCTTATGTGGAAAAAAAATTTAAGCTCGTCTTATTTTAATATTTCAAGCATCCATCAGATGAGCAAAAAAATTGTAGGATTTAAATTTTCAGCTTTTTTTTTAATCAAATGGTTGTAAGTTTACTTATTAATTCAACCAACTTGGATGTCGTATGATACTTTAGTTTAACAAATTTATTCATAAACTTAAGTTTTATAAGAAACGGAATTTTAAGCGAAAGAAAATGTGTACGTATAAGCCGGATATAAAAATCTTAATATAGGACGTGCTTTAATTTAATAAATCGTACAATTTTTCTTACTTAAGCTGATTATAATGATTTTTGTAAACAACAATGTATTACTTTGGTTGTTGAAATGATTTAAAAACATTTTTGGAATGAGTGGAGTTTCAAAATTTTGTCTCTCGTATGTAACGTTTTAACGTAATGACTAAAGCGGCTTAAATAATTTCCTGTTCATTTAGTTCACATTAACAAAGAATTACGTAGCGCTGGCGAATTTTTTGATTTTCTGACGATTTTCTGGATTAAACAACAGTAAAAGGCTTATACATTGCAAACATACAGTGCCTTTTTAAAAAGTAATTAATTGTTGTTGAAAACAGGACCGCGGATTGGCTAGTGGTTGGTGGTTGGATCTAATGGCTACGAGGTATCTGGGCCCCAAATGTTCAATAATTTTCCATCTTAAGTCCTGAACCCCCAAGTCAACGGTCCCACAAAAATTGGATTATTATTATAAAGCAAAAATGAATTTTAAACCTCAATTTAAAAATTCCTAATCTAACAATAATGGGGCCCCATTGGACTTCAATTCGAAAAATCTAGATCCGCTCCTGGGTCCTAATATAACTTAACTCTGGTTTAACTGACGATCGCCGGTCTGCCGGACGGGTTATTCTAGCCCTGGTTGAAAAAGTTTACTTTTCATTTATTGTTAATTGAAATTTGCAACGCATCTTTTGAGTTTGAATTTATATTTGAGTTTGTATTGCGAGCTTCTAACTATTGAAAGTCGTCATCAGCTTTAGCTTGATCCACGGATAGGCCGGACAATCCACATGAAACGTGCCAAATCCTTCAGTTGTGTTATTATGCCAGTGGTTGTTGTTGCACTGTGATGGTAATCCTCAGTAGTTTCTTTATCGTTTCCCAGATATAGGTAGTGGTTCTTATTTGTAGAGAAAACTTTTTTTTTTATAAAATATGGTCAGTCTCGAGAAACCCTCTAAAAATTAAATCTCATCGTAAAATCAAAGGACGTGTCTCAGTAGCCTTTTTTTAGGCTATAATATCTTTCATTTTCAATCTGCTCCAGATCTTGATCTTGCTGATTATGGAGTTATATTTGTTTAATTTAATCTAGATTTTGATGGGTTTTATAATGGACGAAAGGAAAAAATTCAAAGACCACCGTAGTATCCAGTATCTCTATCTTATAAGAAAGGTGTAAAACATCTTATAACCCTGATAGTATTTCTCTAATCCTGTGGCTGTGCTTATTTTATTAGCGTCTAATGGCCGTTTTCATTAACGCTAACCACCTACTTAGGATTGCTGTTTTCATAAACCCCTCAAATCTGCCCCTATTAATTCGGTAGTATGGGGGTACTAGATATATGAATAGTGAAGCTAGCTCTAGAAATGCCAGACCTAGTTTTTCGTTTAATTTCAACAACTGGATGAGGGGTCAGCCCCCCCCCGCGCGATCTATACAGGGTGGTTGGTTTTTTACTGTCTAGCTAATATCTGCTGAAATATTGAAGATACAAAAAAAGTTAAATTAGAAACTTTTCATTTAACTTTTCATTAAACTAGAAAGCAAAATGGTACTTGTGATACATCGTTGTAAAGAGAAATTGATTTAGAATACGATTCTCTAAAAATATACAGGGTGTTCTATTTAAAAAACCAAAGTTATATATTTTCCCGCCAAACAAGTAGGCCATGGAAAAAAATTGTTTGCGCTATTTTGTAGATGAGGTGTTGTTTGAAAAGTTTCTAATTTAACTTTTTTAAGTATCTTCAATATTTCAGCAGATATTAGCTGGGCAGTAAAAAATCAACCACGCTGTATACAAAGCCATATCTCAGCAACAGAAGTGGAAATAGCTTGAATAGTTGGGACTAGCTAATGCTATAGCTCAATGGAATCCAGAGCTAGTTTTTTAGAACAATTCATCAACTCACTCTGTTTTCCGGGGGGGGGGAGGGTCTTAGTGTCACGAAGCATGGTAACTTTAATGGAAAAGTCTTAATGTTGAATGGTCTAAATTTAGACGCAGATCTAAAGAGTATTTAAAATTTTTTAAGCTAAAATAATTGCATCTGAACAAATTAATATTTTTTACACTTTTTTCCCTTTAAGGGAAAAATTATTAATAAACCAGTCAATATGTTTCTTTGGGGTTGAGCCATGGAGTCTTTTGTCCCCAAGACTTTGAACTATAATCCAATTTCAGAAATTTCACTCAAACTTATTTCTCATTTGAAGTGTTTGGGCTCCTTTTATTTTTGTTTTTTTCTTATTCAACTTTAAAATCGATACTATTTAGTTTCCTTCAAGTTTTTCTTTGACGAACATATCTTTCTCTTATTTTTTCCAGAAGTAGAGATGTGAAGTATATTTTTCAACATAAATTAAGTAGTGGAATTTAAAAATACCCACCTCGAGACAAATTGCCGAGTGAAAAAAAATAAGCTCGGTCATTATTTATTGTCGTGGTTTTGGTGATTGTCATAGATTTAAAGTTAGATCTGAGCTCATCCCCAAGTTCTTTAACCTACTGTACTTGCAAAATTTTATTCCAGAAACATCAACTTAACTAGTAAATGACAAAAGTGCTTTCATTTTTCTCATTCTCTCGCACAAGCCACAACTGAGCGTCTTGAAAACGTATTGTGGTTTTGATCGTAAGAAGATAATGGTTATGTTATAATCATTAACATTGAAAGGATTATTTCCTCTATATGATTTATGGTTTCAAAACATTTTTTTAAGTTTAACGAAGACAATGAAATTTAGCAAAAACTTAATCCAACTAATTGTTTTGATTCTATTTATTATCCATTCGTCCAACTTTTTCACTTTGTTCATTCTGCTTTTATCCAAAGTTTCCTCTAGAAATATGTTGAAACGAAAATTAATGGTTATTTTTAAAAATTTATTAAATGTAGCGAATAATTTGAAAATTTGTATGAAATACACGGAAAAACGCTATTTGGAAACATCTGAGGCATTAATTAAAATTTTTCATTAACCAAACCGCCACTTTAAAATTAACCATCTTTGTTGGCATTATAATGGAATTTTCTTATGTTAATAATTAATAGTAATTGAGGATAACGTTAACGTAAATTGCGTAATAAATAGCACATCTTTAAATTTTCCCCATTATATCAAGTGGAATTCCTCATTAAAAGCTTAAACAAACAGTCTTGTACTCGTTTTATCATGTGTATTTACTACAAAATGATTACAAACAAAATGTACAAGACTTTTAAACACCTGTTTTTAAAACGAGATTGAATGGTATGAATAATTCAATACTTTAAGGATTAAGAAAAAGCAAAACACATAGCTAAAACAATGGGAGATTTAGGCTGACACATGAAAGTAAATTATTTGCTTTTGTAACGAGTTTTCAATTTATTTATTTATTTTTATAAAAAAAAAAGAAAATCAGAGTGAATGAAATGAGTTGTGTCGCCGCGGCTGTTGTGGTTCAAATATTAGGTGTGGTCAAAATGGGGTTAAGAGAGATCAAAATTTTACGATGTCAAGAAGGCTAGTAATATTTTATTCTTCTTCTATGTTAGGTAATTGCTAGTTATGGCTTCTTGGTGTAGAATCTTCCTGACATACAGTTTAGTCACTGAAGGTTTGATTGATTGCATTTAGATTAAGATGTGTTGGGTGATTTCTCTAGGAAGGGAGGCTTGGTTATTGAGCCAATTCGTTCGTTTGCAAGGTTTTAGGAACACAGCATACCCTATAGGTCAATCTTTCCCAGGGCAACGGTTTTTAATGTAGAGACGTCCATGTCTGATTTTTTGAAAGTTACATTGGATATTGGAGCAATACTTCTTGTGACGTACTGTTCTTATATTGTTAGGACTCGAGGACAACAATGATCTGAACCAATAGTGCTGGCCCAAAGATGGCACTTTGTGAGCTTCTTACAGTTAGTTTATCCACTACTTTTGTTTATCTTTGTAAGTAGTAATACTAAGCGGATCCCAGACCGGCTGTGACGTCACAGCTTATAAAAAAGACGAAAAATTCAAAATTAACAGTAATAGGGCGTATCAGTTAAAAAATTAGCTTTTGTGGAGCAGCCTAGATGGTCATAAAGGAAGCTTAGGAGTTAAAAAACGCACTTTGATGTTTTACCCTTATTCTCCCCTTCAACACACCTAAACATTTATTTTAACCTTTTTTCAATAGTCCCATACCCCCAGAAAAAATTCCTTTTTTATTACAGTTAGTTTATCCACTACTTTTATTTATCTTTGTAAGTAGTAATACTAAGCGGGTCTCATAGCGGCTGTGACGTCACCGCTGATAAAAAAGGCGGGGAATTCAGAATTGACCGTATTAGAGCGTGTTAATTTAAAAATTAGCTTTTGCGGAGCAACCTAGATGGTCATAAAGGAAGCTTAGGAGCTAAAAAACGCACTTTGATGTTTTACCCTTTTTCTTCCCTTCAAAACACCTAAATATTTATTTTTTTCAATAGTCCCATACCCCCAGAAAAAAATACCGTTTTTATTACAGTTAGTTTATCCACTACTTTTATTTATCTTTGTAAGTAGTAATACTAAGCGGGTCTCATAGCGGCTGTGACGTCACCGCTGATAAAAAAGGCGGGGAATTCAAAATTGACCGTATTAGGGCGTATTAATTTAAAAATTAGCTTTTGCCGAGCAACCTAGATGGTCATAAAGGAAGCTTAGGAGTTCAAGAACGCATTTTGATGTTTTACCCTTGCCCCTTCCTTCAACACATCTAAACGATTATTTTAATAACTCTTTTTCAATAGTCCCATAACTTCAGAAAAAAATCTTTTTTATTATAGGATAGGTAGTTTATCAACTACTTTTGTTTATCTTTGTAAGTAGTAATACTAAGCCGAACCCATACCTACTGTGACGTCACACCCATGATACTATAACTTACCAGGTAAGATATCATAGCACGCTTTGCGCAGGAATTTGACGTCATCCGAGAGTAAAGCGTGAGCTTTAAATGGTGAAAAATTATCGTTTTCAAAAAAAATTTTTTAAATTTTCTGAACTTACTATCAAAAAATGTTTTGCTAGACCGGACTGTTAAAAAAAGAATATCTAAAAAAAATCAAGTCAATCTCTCAAAATTAATTTCCAAAGTTTGCCATTTTACCCTTTGCAGTAGTGTATAATAATACTTGTTCTACTCACGGGTGACGTCACTGCGCAAAAATAAAGCTTTTAGAGCAATAGCATTATCTTACCTTGGAAGTTATAGTATCATGCGTCACACCTGATAAAAAAGGTGGGAAATTCAAAATTGGCGGTAATGGGGCGTGTTAATTTAAAAAGTAGCTTTTACGGAGCAGCCTAGATGGTCATATAGGAAGCTTAGGAGTTCAAAAACGCATTTTGATGTTTTACCCTTGCTCCTTTATTTTAAAAATTAATTTATTTTAAAAATCCTTTTTCAATAGTCCCATACCTTCAGAAAGAATTCCTTTTTATTATAAGTAGTTAGTTTTTTAACTACTTTTGTTTATCTTTGTAAATAGTAATACTAAGCGGGTCCCATACCAACTGCCACGTCACACCTGATAAAAAAGGTGGGAAATTCAAAATTGGCGGTAATGGGGCGTGTTAATTTAAAAAGTAGCTTTTGCGGAATATTGTTCAACACAGCTTTGTTCAGTTAGTAGCAAAGGACTTTTCTTGAGATGCTTTTTAAATTTTTTAATAAAAAGAAGCTAGAACAGAGCTTTATTTTTATTTTTTATTTTATTTTTTTTATTAGAAAAAATAACACATACAAACAGGGATTACCCCTAATTACATGTAGACAAAAAAAGAAGAATTTTTTACATTATTTGTCTGTGGTACCATACAGTGACCTCAGTAGTGACTTCAGAACACATGGCCTTTATACTTTATTTTATAAAAAGAAATTTATGCACAGTGCGGCAAAACATTTTCCAGACATGGCCAGATCAGCCTCCGAACCGACATATAAATTATTCAATGTAATTGACGATTGACAAAGAGGTGCGTGCGAGAGGGAAACAGTGCGTGCAAAAGGACGAACTAGTGGAGCTCTTATTCTACTATTTACTGTTTTCGGAACCCTAAATTGAACCATTTCCAGAATTTCTCTACAGTCTATGTTATTATTAATTACGTTATACATAAACATGGCGTACGATATCTGACGTCGATTGGCAAGACTCAGAAGGTTGTATCTAGTTCTCAAGTAACTAGATCTTACATTGGCGAAGTCCGGGTATGTGCCAATCCTTTTTATAAAGATAGCGAAGCAGACGATTCTGAATTTTTTCTATCTCAGCAGTATGATTGGCAAAGGTGGGATTCCATATTATTGAGCTATACTCAGGTCCTGGACGAACTATTGAATTGTATAGAAATTTTATTGATTGAAGGCTTGCGAAGTCTTTTGAAGTTCTTATAATAAAAGCGTTAAGCTTCCGACCATTCGAAACGATATCCGCGATATGCTGATGAAATGAAAACCTGCAATCATATTTTAACCCAAGATCTTTTATTATTTGAGGTCTATGCAGAATAGCACTGCCCATAGAATAATCATACTGAAGAGGTATTTTACTTAAACTAAAACTGACAATAGAGCATTTTTCAACGTTGAATTCCAGATGATTTTTTTTACCCCATTGCAAAATGTTATGCACATCCTTCTGTAATTCATAACAATCGCTTTCACACCTAACCTCTCTAAAAAACTTCACATCATCTGCAAATAACAAACAGTCGGAATATTTCAGACAGCTCTCTATATCATTTATAAACAGTAAAAGGAATAGCGGCCCCATATTATGACTATAAGGTGGATGTTTTAACTCTATGAACCCACAGTTACGATTATCTGCTGAACTTTCTTTGCCTTATTAACCGACAATTATTGTCGTGTAGGAAGTTGTTTTGCAAATAGCAATGTGGGCCTTGTTCCTCTAGAAAACTAGGGAAGTTTTTAAATTCTGAATTTTGTGTTTCCAGTAGACTCCCTAACGTTATCCGATAAGAAAGACTATTTCGTGATTCATAGACCTAAGTTGGCATCAGTTATCTTCCACAAAATTATGTTTTGAACTGTTTAGGCGATGAAGAGCCCTTATTAGCTCATTGTATGGATTACTGTTTCGTAGGAAAGGGTGTTATTAATATATCCAAGTTACACATTAGCTCAATCAATTGAATATTTACGTGTAATGATGGTGTCATTAATTTTTGATTTGGTTAAGCATTGGTTAGAGCCAAAGTATGCAAGAGTGTCCTGGTAAATGAAATGGTATTGTTGCAACAAGGCCAAGACCAAGGGATGATTAGATTGTTAAATCCAATAATACGTAGATCGAAAAGATGACAACAAAGTTACCATTTCTCATTTTCAAAGTCATCTTGATAACTTATAGCTTTGACAGTTTCGTATTAATAAAACAAATCATCAAAAAGTCAAAATTTTAATAATCAGTGATCCAAGGGTTGGATAAGAACCGTTAAGACATGGATTCAATTAAATCAATTCCAAATTTCCACGAGGATAACTTTATTAAAATATATGTCGCGAGAGAATTTTTCTACACTATAGAAAATTGCCAAATTTTACACTCGAAGAGCTTTTATGTCTTTTAGTAGTAACGAAATTCCAATAATGTTTCAACTTTGAACAACATTTTATTTGACAGTACCGGTAATGAAAATTCCAACAACATTTTAACGGCATTTTAAATTCAATTGCATAAACGTTAGTTTACAAATTGAAGAAAAAATCAACAAACTTATTACAGTGTGTTTAATTTTATCAGCTAGTTAAGGCTTACAACGATAAATTCCTAAAAGTTTTTTCGTAGTGGTTACACGAGTAATCTAATAAATCCAACTCCTTAGTTATTATAAAGTAGGTTGTTTCAGGTGTGCAAGTCTTTGAATTTATAAAGATAATTGGAAGGTTCAGGAATTCTTCATCACAGTTCTATAATTAAAAGAAAGAAACGTATAATTTAATTAAGTTACTCTTCTTATTAGGTTGAAAATTTCTTGACAATTAAGTTAAAGTTAAAAGTATTGTTAAAAATTTAAATATTATAATAACGACGACTTTTGTTAAATTAAAAACACAAAATTTTTTGTGGAACAAACCCAGTTTGTATACGAATAAAAATCACCGAGGGTTGACTTTTTAATCTCTTCTCAGGACATTCCAGCACACACAGGTATTCATCAGGTTACCACTTACTAATAGGATTAATTTAGGAACTCCAGCCAAGTTGGGGTGAAATTTTCTAAAACTCATGTTTTATTTATGAACATTAATAAATGTTTGTGATATTTAACAAAAAAAGTTGTAAAACGACACAAAGAGATCACTAGTACTTAATTATTATTAAGTTAAAAGTTGAAAAACAAAGTGTAATTAAAACTTTTTAAACAACAAATTAATTTCCACTAATTAGAATTACTGTTTGTTCTTAATTTTCTACCTTGATGCGTACATTAAATTATGCAGTGCCTACAAAAACTAATTTAAACTTAATTGTAATTTGTTCTAAGTCTTATTCGGGATTTATAGGAAAAAACGAAATAAATGGATTTTTTTTGTTTTTATAAAGGAACACCTTTTTAAGTTATTTTAAATTTATTAGTTTGGGATCGGGCAGTTTTCTCTTGATAAACGGAAAAAGAGCTAGAAGAGAACTAAGAAAATTAGAGTCAATTGAATTCCTTTGAGAATACACAAACTATAGTATACGAACAAGATTTATAGCAATTTTCTCTTTTAAAGTTCAAATAACAATGCTCGAGTATAATAATTACTAAATATAAAAATTGTGTATTTGCAATTACCTACTTTCATCATCAGTTGCAGTTTGCTACTGTATTTGGTAACAATTTCTAAACGATGTAAAAAGTTAAAAAATTATTATTATAAGTAAATCAATTTATTATTACTACACCGAGTATAATATTTTCCAATTTCGTAATAAGAATTTGTTTACGAGAATAGAATTAGATTTTATAATCGATGCACGTTTTGTTCAAATCTTGATTGGAATTGCAAAATTAGCTTAACAGTTTGTAAAATGTGATAAAACTGCAAACGATTTAATTATTTACGTTTTACAACTATGTGATTGCTATTCCAAATCTGATTATAAATTGTGGAATTTGAAGATCGATTTGTTTTTAATAATGGCAATGATAACAATTTATTGAATGAGGTAGATAATTACCATTCATAATAATGATTTTACCGGGTGCCCACGATCAAAGCGGAACATAACCAAATAACACAGGGAATTACATTTGCAGTTTGCTGCTCACCGACTTTATCTACAAGAACGGTAATGGTATCTATTGAAAGAGAATTATTTTCTGTCTGTCTGTTGATACCAAATACCAAATTTTGAAAAACTATGAACAACCATGATATGTCAAATTCAAATAATTGCTGCTCATATTTTTTCAAATTATGAAAATTATTAAACTGTTTATTCAACGTAAAAAAGTCATTAATTAATAAGCTGTATTTGGTATCAACAGACTCAGAAAATAATTCTCTTTCAAAAGATACCATTACCATTCTTGTAACTGGTGAACAGGAAACTGCAAATGTTTCTATCTGTGTTATGTGGCTATGTTCCACTTTAATCGTGGGCACTCAGTATAGAGACTAAAATGTTAGAATTTAGGAGACATTATAAAAATATTTGAGTGCCTTTAAATGCAAATCCATCCGAAAATCATCATCATCCAACTTTGATGCAAACTTATGTTTTTCAATTAAGATCGTGATGAGTGAATTTTCTCCCCCGTTGGCTTCTCAGCCTTAGCTAAAGGTTCAAAATTCAAATCCCAAATGCACCAAATTGGCTTGACATTTTTCTACCTCATGCTGCACTGACTAGAGCCACAGCTAATTCTTTAAGTCTTACAATGTTATCAAACACTATAAAAAGAGAATATTATTATTGTAATGGAGTCATTTTGAGTTTACATGAAAATGTTTAGACTAGACGTTTGTGAGACCAAGACAAAACTTAGATCAAGTCTTGGTCTTGGTGATGTTTTGATTCTCCAGTTTTGCCTTGATGATCAAGAATTTACACAGAACTAAATTTAGTCTGCATTTTAGCTGTCTTAGAGTCGTTTTATATGGACTAAATATCGTACTAACTTGTTAGGTACTGAATCAACTCAAGGAGCAAAAGCACGAGAATCTAAGCTTTAACGCCGCGCCGTACGTAGAAATTTCGTAAAACTACATGTAAAACGACCCTTACATGTTATTTTCTGTCAGTCGCTCCTAGTGATGGACTCGAGACGAGACGAGACGAGACTTGAGCTAGTCTCGTCTCGTCTAGATGTATTTGTAAGTAGTCTCGTCTCGAGTCTCGTCTCGAGCCTTTACAGTCTCGTCTCGTCTCGTCTCGAATTTTCTCGTCTCGTCTCGTATTTTTGTATATTAATTATTGAAAAAAAGAAACTAATTTAAATACGCAATGTAACCATTCAACGAACTTTGAGAAATTTTGATAGTTTGATAAAGACCAAAGAACTATATTTATCGCAATTACTGAATTATAAATTGTGTTCTCTTTTGTGTTTCTCTTTGAAGATTTATTTCTCAAAAACTTACAGCGCTATTTTTTATTATTTTCAATTACTAAAAATGTTTTTTTTTGCAATAGTTTTAACTTGACCATAATTGTCATGAAGGGGTGAAGAAAATCCAGAAATCTATAAAGCCGATAGTAGCTTCAATTGTTCGATTTTCCTTGAAATTTTATAACTTCCGACTCACCATAATCAAGAGCACAAGATCAAGTTAAAGAAACAAACATTTAAACAAACTAAATAAAATAAAAATTATTTGAAAACAGGGGAATCCCCTCAGTTAACAAAAATTAATTTACTAAAATATCTCTACTCCATAGTAAATATCATTTAACTACAAAAGTATTCATTTCAGTTCCAAGAACACAAATTTATAAAAAAACATTTCCTTCTTAATTTCATTATAATTTAAAAAAAAATTTTCACGAGACGAGATTTTTTTTTCATAGTCTCGTCTCGTCTCGAGTTTTTAACGGTCTCGTTTCGATTCTCGTCTCGCTTTGGAAAAGTAGTCTCGTCTCGATTCTCGTCTCGAATTCGAGACGAGACGAGATTTTTCTCGTCTCGAGTCCATCACTAGTCGCTCCATTATTCTGCCTGCTTGTCTCTGGGAACACAATAATTTGGGTGAAATTCCAAAGTTGTTGCCCTATTTCAATTTTTCTTTCACCGTTGGACAGTGCCTTTTGAAGCAGCCTTCTTTCATCTAACATGTCATACTATAAAGGACCTTACTGAAATTTTAAAATTGGTAGTAGTGAGGGAAAGTACGCGAGATATTCACAGTTATTACATCAGAACAATTTCTCTTCCGTATATTATAAAATAATGTTCGTTTCGTGGTGACCTATACGTAAATGACGCTTGGTTTCAAAGATCTTAAAGGTGGATCATTTTCACTGAGACACACTGTATGTAGAATTACTAAATCTATTGGATTGTATTGGATTACTAGTGGGAGGGCTGGGTTTTAAGCCAGCATACACTTAGGCCGCTTGATTGGCCCCTAGGGAGGTGCAACACCTCCTCAGATGCGCTTTCTTCTACGTCGCTTCTCGAGCCATCCCAACTTTAAGTAGAAATCGAGCAGCTTGGCGGGTGGGGTATCTGTGATTCTGACCATATCTAGCCAATAGTCTTGAAGTATGATTCCTCTAGTTGATGCTCCCTCAAGACCCGAGCAAAGCACGTGCTCCACAGTTTCACTTTCTTGATTATATCCTCTGCATATAGGGCTATCGATTAGTTTCAGAGTGTGGATATGTTTTTTTAGCTTACCAATATCCTGTAACGACGCCCGTAAGTGTTCGTAGATGTGATAGAGACAGCTTGAGGTAGTATTTTTTGCGTGCCCTGTCGAAGGGTCTGCAATTGCTGCTTTGCCTTGTCTAGAGCTCGTTTCTTTCGACCACATGTATCTATGTGATCTTAATGTTTTTTTTTGTTTTACAAGACTTTTGAGTGCTGACCGTCAGAGCCAGGGTCGGTTCCGGCCCGTTCGTACAGGAGTCGGAGCCCTGCCTTACTAGCTCATCTTAATGCTTTTTGTTTTACGAGGTTGTTGGGAGTGCTGACTGCCAGAGCCAGGGTCGGTTCCGGCCCATTCCGACAGGTGCCCTGCCTTGCTAGCTCATTAGCCATTTTATAGTCTTCGTTACCTTGGTGTACTTTGATGCAGATTTTTTCAAGAGAATTGCTCGTTGAGATGTCGTTTGCAACGATGCAGTCTCAAACCAGATCCGAAGTTATTCTGTAGCGGTTTAAGGTCGCAATGGCAATAAAGTTAAAGGTGTTAACAATTAGACGAGTCGGGGGACTGAGGGATGCGAATTTGACTAACTTTTTTCATCCCTATGGCAAGTCCCATTCAGTCACCGATTTTGACCAACTATTTCAGAACGACCCTTAAGTTACTGCAATTAATAAAATTAAAGTGTAATTAGGTTTGTATGAATTTATACTCTTGACAGAGAGTTCGTAGATTTTCATACTATCGTATAGGTACTTTCTATTTTTTATTTTATTTATTTAATTATTTGTGTATACTAATTTTCTATTTTGTTTCAGGTAAGAGACACTCACACTATTTATCCAGTCTTCGAGAAGTTCTAGGTATGTACCTTGTACAATATAAATTTTTCTATTTTGGTACTTATAAGCGTTCCTTTGCCGAACAGTATTAAAGTATTGTAAGAAACTCTCTAAGGTACTGCTTGTAGAGGATTTTTTTCTGTTATGCTAGCTGTCATGCTAATTTTTTATGGTTAGGTTCTGAGATTCTGACTCAATGAGTATTGGGATTTTTGCAAACACAAAAGGTATTAAGAATTTTCAAATCACAGGAAGGTATTATATGTGATACAAAGCTTCCGAATCCGGGAAGCCTCTGAAAGAGAGAAGCCTTTTGACAATTTAAATATACGATTTTATCTTAACGTTATTCTCTGGAAAATAAAATTTTAACTAAAACGAAGTAAACAAAGACAATTTATACTACTCATATTTGCTATTGCATGTAGTAAGGGCCTAGTTTGTAATAATTTGAAATTGAGTAATTGTAGGTATTTAGTTATTATTTTATTACTATCATGTTTTGAATCTATCTAAATTGTTATCGTTCCTAAATGTAACGTTTATTGTTTGGCATAAAAACAAAAAAATACAATAGCAATCAATTATTAGAGAAATGTTTTTCAGTAATAAGTATTATCTAGGAGGCTATAAGGTTGACGCTGTCTGAGACATCCCATCCCGTCTAAAATAAACTACCATATTCTGCATATGCATGCGAACTTAAATTTTTCAATAGATGCGCTAATTCTTAAATTGAAAGAACATTTCAATGCATCGTTAAGAAAACTATAAATAAGTCAAATTTCAGAACAAAATCGCAAGTTGTTGAATACTTTTTGCCTCTAATGATCTATTCTAGGAAGTCACATTTTTGTAACAGATGTAGTACGAAGAAGCATTATGGGATAAACTTCTTAAATTTTACTCGGTCACAATGACCATCTATATATTTTTAAAAGCTTTCAAAAAAACTATTATGGTTAATTAACTTTCCTCAAGTTTGGGGAAAACTTTTCCAGTTATTAAATCAAGATGGACAACTTGCGTGAGAAACATCAATTAGATAATTTTCTAAAGGTTATAGCCTATCGTTTATTTATGTGGTCTAATATTTTCGTTAAGAAACAAAGTAATTATATAAATGGACAAAAATTAAATTAATTAAGGTAGTATTTCATCAACGACTAAAATAGGTCTTTTCAATTTAGTAGAAATAAATCAACTTTAATTAATCATCTCAACAACTGATTTAATACCACATGTCGTATATTTTTGTCTTAGAAACTGTAATACAATATGTATGACGCCCAAGAAGAAAAAAAAAATGCGATTGTATCTCTTCTTAACAAAGTTTATTACAAAATGTTTTTATACAAGTATTACACAGTCTCGAATTTAAATACAGATGAACTATCTTTGAGAAAGAAAAAATTAGATTGTGGCTCGAGTTGCAAGTCAAACAACCTCATTACCAATTTGTAAAATGAGAATGACATGCCCTACCACGATGTTCTTATATAACACATGTAAAGTTCTTCTATTTTACATTCCATTTTTGTTTGTTTTGAAAATACATTGATTAAAAACACTTCGGGCTGTTGAATAAGATTTCTTCTCTATACGTATGTTGACAGGTAAAGAAAAGAATGCGCTTGGATGTTGTTGGATTCATGTCTGTCGGCTTTAAAAATGTTAGGATATCTTCTATCCAACCGACATTACTTATTTTTGAAATTGGTTATTAAAAGAAGAAGTATTTATATCTACTTCATAATATTGTGTTTTCATATTTAAAAATAGTGTTTACTTTTATTATTTCTTCTGTGGCTTTTATTTAAATGGGAGTGATGATATAAATAGTGTGAGCTTTAAAGCGCTTTAAAACCACTAATTTGTGTGACAGTTATCGTAAAGACAGAAGTCCTCTTCTACTGAGCACTTCTACTGTAGATGAGTATTTGACGTGTATTTGACCGTAAAGCTTACACTACCGTGTAGGTTGCAATAAAATAATTAATTAGCAAGGAGGTTGCTCAAAAAAAAGTTCTTCTTAAGGATGCGATTTAGTAGGCATAGCTATCGCAGTTGCACTTATTGCTGAGATGGCCAACATTTGCTAATTTTGCGTTGTCAATTTCACAAAAACCAAAAGTTAAAATGAAATTTTGATTTGCTTATCAAATAGTTGTCTTTAAAGTCTCGGAGATGAGCAATTTTTGAATGATTTTTGTAGAGAAATAAAGTGGGCAATTAATAAGAATAATTTTTCATTTTTGTACTGCATTTTACAGTTATTTATTTTTATATAAATACTTCACATTTGAGATTGAAATTAACTCATCTCCGAGACTTTAACGGCAACTATTTGATAAACAAATGAGCATTTCATTTTAACTTTTGGTTTTTGAGAAACTGACAACGCAAAATTAGTAAGTGTTGTCCATCTAAGCAATGAGTGCGACTGCGATAGCATATGCGTACTAAATTACACCCTTAAAGGTGTTTATTGCAAATTCTCGTTTTTATTCTCGTACCTAGTATTATCGTCGCTTTTCTGTAGCTTCAGCTCGTGTAACCACACTATCGCCTTTTAACGAGAGTCAGTAATAAAAATAGTCTCTTTTTAGAGAGTTCGACAACACTGTAGGTATAAGTAATGCTAATCAGTTCGTTCAGTCGCTAATTGTGAGCTCGCGTATTGAAATGGAAGTAATGTGGCAACCACTACGTTATTAACCGCTTATTATGACCGCAGGTTATCTACCTGCGTAGTCTCATTTCAAGGGCTAAATACATCCCGAGGTTAAAAAACGCCAGGCTTACGTATATGGTGTATTCGAGAACAGAGCGCTCTACCGCTGAACCACACGAAAATGTAAATGGTAACTTTCGTCAAAGTAACAAAGTAAGCGCCATCTTTAGAACTACCACCTAATTTCAGGAAGTAATTTAAAGGGGATAACTTCAGTATGAAGTCTCTATAGTAAAGAGTAAGCATTCTCAATTCGCATTCGTTGTTCTTCGACTACCTCTTTGAGCATTTTCTGTGCTAAATCTTCAACATAATTATCAAGGGGGTGCAAAAGTTTTTTAGGTTGATTTTTTAAATACCGTCAAAATCAATTTAGACGGGCAATACCAAGAATGGAAATTGAACATATTTCGCTGATAAAAATCAACAAGAATAAGCTGTTTGGCGGCTCTTATACGAAATAAACAGTACCCAATTAGCACGAAGGGTGCTATTTCATATTTTGCAAAAATTTAGATAAAAGTATTTGCAATGACTATTTCACGAAAACAGAAATTGAATTTTTTATAAGATTAATAAAACAGGAATCTGGAATCTTAAATCTTGAAACTGGCTATTGGGGGGCCTAGGCTCTGCTCTGTACCTCATCCTTCATAGGTCGGATCTGAAAAATAAAAAACATTGATTAAATAAGTTGTGTGACGGAAGCCACTAACGATAAACGTTAGTCTGTTTTGGTGGCGGTAACGAGGTTATTAGGCTGGGTCAAGAACGAACTAGGGTCTCTTCCAAAGCCTAGACTCGTTGATATTGTATTCCCATATTCCTCGGATGGTAGGGTTGCGGTCCAGTGTTGTCTCGTGGAACTTGGAGGCTGTTCCTCGGATGAAATCCTGGATGTTGATCATCTGTAGGTCCTGTTGAAGATTGTTGTTGCGGATAAACCATGGAGCGCTGACGATGGTCTTCAAGATCTTGTTTTGTATGATCTACATCTTCTTGATCTGGAATCTGGAATCTTAAAAGTGACTAATGCAGTGCATGGGCTCTGCCCAGTACCTCCTTCATCGGTAGAATCTGAAAAAAAAAAGTTGATTAAATGTGTTGTGAAGTGTGACCGAAGACACTGATGATAAACGTTAGTCTGTTTTGGTGGCGGTAGCGAGGTTATTAGACTTGGTCAAGAACAAACTTGGGTCTCTTCCGAAGCCTAGACTCGTTAATGTTGTATTTCCATAGTTCTCCGATGGTAGGGTTGTCGTGGTCCAGTGTTGACTCGTGGAACTTGGAGGCTGTTTCTCGTATGAAATCCTGGATGCTGATCATCTGTAGGTCCCGTTGAAGGTGTCTGTTAAGGATGAACCATGGAGCGTTGACGATGGTCCTCAAGTTCTTGTTTTGTATGGTCTGCATCTTCTTGATGTTTGACGGTCAATAAAACCGCGACAGAAAATTTGAAAATAAGTAACAGTTGGCAGATGTCAGATTCTTTATATTACGTTCGTCGTGATTGGCAAATAAGTTTCAGTAGCCCCGCCCTTTCTGAAACCGCGATTTTTAAATTACAAAGTACCTTCGTAAATATAACTTTAGTATTTTTGAAAATAATTGACAAATTATTGGTTGTTTGAGTGAAAGAGTCGATTAGAAATTTTTCCCGAATTAAACTAAAACGCAATCTAATAAAAGTTTTTCATTTGTTTCGAAATTTGTTCATTATTACAAGTGGCACTCTACTCTATGAAGCAAAACAGATAGCAGCAAGTCATCTTATTTTAACTTTTTCTTTTGTTTTTATTTCATGGTCACTTAACAAATTCAAGTACTTTAGCAGTACGGTTTATATTAGCTCTTAGCAATTTGATTTTTGAAATGTACATTATGTATAAGTTGCTCTAGCAGACACTCTTTTACTTTTATTTCTGGCAAGTACAACAGTAGTAGATCCTGGCTACCTAATTGTACGGTGCTGGATTGCGACGCAAAAGGGACGGGTTGAAATCCCGATCTGGACCAACCATATCCGCAGTGTTTTTTTTTCGACCTTAAGGTGTACTACAGTTCTGAAATTTAAGTACAGTGCTTGCCACATTACCTTCATTTATATTGCCGGGATAATATTGGAGAATATCCCAAAGAACTTCTAAATCCTGCAGAAATGTCTATTTACGAGTACATTCACTCACAAATCTGTTTTTATCAATATTTCTGTTACGTTCTGGAACTGTGAATAACAACTAGAAAACAACAAGCTTTGCTCGTTATCTCTAGCATATTGCAAAGCTCAAATGCTAATTTTAAATAAAAGTTAGCTTTATATGATGGCTTTTAAAGACAATTTACATGTTTGAAACTAACTGTACTTTTAGTAGAGCGTAAAATTGACACACCATGTCATTTTCAATTATAAAATGTGTAAGCATTAAAAGATCAAAGCATACAATTATGGATTTAATATTATTATTATTTGCTTCGGTACCTTTAATAAATAATTACAATTTCCTGTTAATTTTTAAACACAATAAAATTGATAGTTAAACAATAGCTTTGTTTAAAACGTGTGCACTATGCATTTTGTATACACATTTTAGGTTAGAACCATTAATTTTGTGAGAGTTTGTATGCAGCTGTTAAAGTTAATTGTTTAAAATGAATGAATAATTATTTAATTACAATGCCGCACTATAGCACAATAAGTTGGTTCATTAAGGAATTTTCTTATAACGTCCAAGATGATAATTTATGTAGGGTAATGGTGGATATATTAGTTCGTTTCAACCCCAAAATTAAATTAAATGTTTTCCGCAGAAATAGGCTAACTTGGTTATCTTTGTTGTTAGGTGAAGAGGGAGAATTGGTTAAATGGGTAAAGTAGTGGTGTTTTCAGTAGTTATGAATGGGTCATTACGACAACAATTTAATGTGATTGTGGAAATACTGGGAAGTTAATCAGATATTCACAGTTACCAATTGCTATTGTTTCATTAACATTATTAAAAGCAGGAGTTGTAAAAAAATTAAATTTGGCCTTGGTGAAGTTTGAACTTTAAGTAAAAAGGATACGAAACGACATGGAAAGTGGCAGATTGCATAGGAAGTGTTGGTAATAGTCGATTACCATATTTTTCGGACTATAAGGAGCACTTTTTTACGTCGGAAAATGGACGTAGAATTTGCGAATCAGTCGTGGATTCCTACGTTTTTGATGCGAGCTAAACACTGCATGTTCCGAGATAGTCGGATAGTCCCAGATAGGTTAGGTTCGGTTAGAGTAGGTTAGGTTAGGTTTCATGTACTAAGTGTGAACATTTTTATGTAATAAGGTAATAATAATAGGTATATTTTTCTCATAAATTTGGGGCCTTTCAGAAAAATCTTATTTTAGGAAGAAAAATCATACTAGGTGTTCATTCGAAAACTGAAAATTAATAGCAGCGACGCCTGGAAATTGAGTGTCATTTGAAAGATTTTGAAAAACTAACTTTTTTCGTTTAACTAACTTTATCTGTTGTGAGCTACGAAGAGGTTTTCTTGAAAGTGGCAAGTAGCCATCAGAAACTCTTGTACGTCATATGCTTTTAGACCCGACATAGAAGAGGGAAGCATTAACACATTTAATTATGAACATGGCAATCTGACGTAAATGAATGATAAAATATAATATTTACAAGCATAACGATGTTAGCTGATTCTCAGAGGAACATTAATAATTGGGGTCTTAGTATTAAGAACGAACTTTGCAATTCTGTCGACAATAAATGTCGAAAAAGTCTTTAAATCCATTTAATTTAATATTTTTGTGACTTTCAAATTGAAAAATTGTATTTTGACCTAAAAGTTCACAGTGTAAGGATTATGTAAAAATATGACATAGCATAAAGAAATTCGTTTGACATGATTCTAGAAAAACACAACAAAACGGATAAGCTAAATCTATATTTTTTATATTTTGGAATTTTCTTAAATTTCTCTATTTTTTAGAAATATTTAAATTTTGATAAAAAAACATTTCCCTTATTGGTTAATAACACATATCAAAAATATTACTGGAGAAGATTTATTGGAATTGACATGTTAAAACAAATATCATAAATTTGTCAATTTTTTTATATAAAATTATATTTTATCTCTTTTTGGACCCTGTTGTTATGTAAAAAGTTATAAATATTTGAAACCTGTGACAATGTAAATATAAAAAATGTAGGTATACCTATCGGTATTAGGAAATGAATTATGTTATGAATGTAACAGAACTGCACAAAATTCATTAGCACTTTATCGATTTTCATTTTTTTCAAAAACCTGCACTTCTAAATTAACTTCGCTAAAAAACGTTATTTGTACAAGATGAAATTTTTCCACCTTCAATCATAAATAAGCTTTCTGAATGCTATAGAACTGACTGAAACTGTGAAAAGCGTATAGTCGTGAAAATCGATCTATCAAGTTGGCGAGTTTAATAAAGACATCATGGATTACTTTTAAAACTTTTTCGTTTCGAGTCGATCACATTTCGTTAAAATTTTTATTTTTTTTTATAATAACACACAATAGTTAATAGTAGCACTACACAGTGTTGTAGGTATAGCTTCTGGAAATATTTCTTTCGTTAAGGTATTCGTCTCGCAAGCTTTTTAAAAAGTCGTTTATCATTACACTTATAAATGACAGCCGACACCTTCGTATTTCCTTCATCATTTACATTTTTAAATAAATAATAATCTGCTAAATATTAGTGGCAGTTTATAAGTTGTTTAGTCGTTTGGAAATAATTTAATTACACAAATATGTCAATTTTTTGTGTAAAAAATAGCTGAAACGTTATTAGCATTGAAATTGTCATGTATTTATTAGAAAGGTATTTGGAATTGTTTCAAACTGATTAGTACTGTCAGAATAATGGATTTATAAATCGAATTTTAAAAAAATCCCTTTATAAAAAGTGCAATTAAATGCTTCTGATATTGGATTTCCAAGTTCCGAGCGAACAGAAAGAGAAGTTAATTTTAAAATGAAATGATTTATAACACGAATAATTGTGATTTAAATACCAATTGATTTTACTTGTAAATCGATTGTAATTAAAAAAAATTGCTTAGCAGTGGAGTTTTCAGCGTTTTTTCTTGGCTATTGATCTACTAATTTTACAAGACTTACATAAAATTATTATTGAGTGCCAATCATATCGGGATATAAATACTCTTGTAGGGTATCGAAATCAAATAAATTCTCATTTCCTTTCTCTACCCTTCAGAACGAAGAAATGGCAAATACCTAATTTCGATTGGCTTAGAGCTTTGCTAAGGTTTATAGATAGTGATACTATTGAGAGTATGTAGACCGTAAACTGTGTTCAACCAGATCATTAGTAATTACTAATAAGTTTCATAACACGTTTCAAAGATCTATTTTCGTGTATGATACAGGGTGTTTCAAAATTCGTGTACATACACAGACTGTGTAGAAAAGTGACAGAAAGTTTTTAAATCAGACTATACTTCATTCAAGGAGACGAGATAGTGAATGTAAACAAACAACCCGCGTGTTGTGCACGTGAACACTTCTGTTTAGCACTGTGATTGGCTCTAACGTATAAACTTATTTTAAGCTTGTTGCATGGTTACCTAACTGCGTTGATGCGGATAACTCATATTATAGTGGCAATTAGAGCTGGGACGATTACAGGAAAAATGTAATCGATTATAAATAAATAAATGATTGAGACAACTTTAACTAAAGGAGCTTTTAGGGAATTATTATGAAACCGGCTGTTATTAATAATTTTTGAAAAAATTACGACGTATTTAATTTAAGTTTACGTAAAACCGCGCTCGTGAGAACTTGCACGTGCACGTGAACATCGCATGCAACACTATCTCGTCTCCTTGAATTGAGTATAGTAAGCACTTTTTGCGTTGCCAGGTTGTCATGGTTTTGAAATGAATAAGTTTTTCAAATTTAAATATTGCATCAGTTTGATAAAATTAACACAAGGGGAGGGGATGTTTAAACAGAAATGAAGGTTTAAATGAAAAACCCGTATATGCCCGTATATGCCCGTATTTATAGACAGATCTCAAGCACTTGCTCGTTAGTCCCAACGAAAGAAGGGCCTCTTACTTGACCAAATCTGCTCGATGCGGTTCTCTAGAAGATTCGTTTCTAAGCAACAACAGTACAAAACTACTACGCAATTTCAATGGCAATCACGTGGTGGGATTTTTTTTCGGTGGGACTACTTTACTACACGTGTTTTAGCACAATCTTGTAGTGCTCTAACAGATTCTTGTACCATCTCCGATACAGTACCATTCCACAGTCTTTGTGGACGACTTTTAAAACACCTTGTACGCTGCTTATCCCCCGAACTCCCTCCAACTCACTAAAGAAGTCTGAATAGTTTGTAAAGAAACCTGTCTGCTCTTGTAACACCGCGAAACTTCGGGGAGTAGATGGTTTTTTAAAACTGACATGTTTTGGAAAAGTTTTACACGTCTTTGACAATTTTAGACAGTTGCTATAATAGTAGTGCTAAACCCTAACCATCCACCAATTTTTAAATAATTCCCTAAAGTTGAAGTTCTGTTTTCTGACCTACGCGGCTTCTGAAAAGATTCTTGGGTTCATTTTTGGTTTTTTAAGCCCTATCGATTAAGACCACTCTCAACTCAATTAACCCTAAAGTAGAATTAAATTTTCTAATTTTATTATCATTTCCAACCATTTTAATAAAAGTGACGTGTACTCTAAAATCAGCAATTGTGACTTGCTTTCTTTAAGAACTTCTTATTAATGTTTTCGTCATAAGGTCCGATCGAGACTAGAGATCTTGTGGAAGGAGCCCTATTCTCTCTCCGTCAGGACTTATTAATGGCTTGTTAAGGTTTGATCAAATGTGGAGATAAGGTTTAGAAACCTAGTGGAATAAGCATTCCCTTCTCTTTCCTCCAGGACTTATTAGTCTCTTTTTCATCAGGTCTGAACGGGTCTAGATATAGGGTGTAGAGATCTTATGGGAGGGGCCTTATTCTCCCTCCGTTAGGACTATTTGATTTTTTCTTAAGGTCAAATGAGGTCTGGAGATAAGGTTTAGAAATCTAGTGCTAAGAGACCTCCTTCTCTTTCATCTAGGACTTATTAGTCTTTTGTTCATCAAGTCCGATCGGATCTGGAGATAGAGTCTGGAGATCTGGTTGGAGGAGCCATATTCCCTCTCCGTCAGAACTTTTTAATCTTTTCTTCAGGGCCGATCCACTCTAAATATCTCGTTGGAAAGCCCCTATTATTCTTCTAAAACTGATTGATCTCTCCTTCAGAACTATTACGATCTGAAAGAGAGGTCTAGAGGTCTGAAGCCGACCCTCTAACCCCTATGCATTATTTTATATAAATATTTTTTGGCATACCTACGTTTTTTTGTGACGTTGACTAAATTTATTTTTTAATTTAATTTTAAATTACTTTGTTGAGGACGTTGGAGTTCTCTTGAGTGGTTGTACGCTGTACCTACAAGCCTACCGTAACTCCTACTTCGAGTGACTCTAAAGGAAAAAACTGGAAATAAACCTTCTTGCAAGCTCGACTTTGGTCTTACACCCTATAATAATAAAAGTTATCAGAGCTTTAGACTCTTTTTTGTTGGCGGCAATCATTTAAGGATGGTATCTTTGAATAAATAGCCGCTATTCTAACAGGAAAGAGCCATTTAGCTAATAATATGAATCGCAATGATTTTCTAAATATACCGATTTCCGGTCAATTTCTCCAATAGAAATGGTTGCTTATACTCCCACTTATAAGGAAAAATCATGACGGGCAATGATAATGTAAACTCTACGAAATAAATGAGTCATCTATAGATTTCCAACATGTCCTTTCTGTCGCATTTTCTCTTATAGGCAACGGTTGCTAAGCCTCCTTCCGGATCGATTTAGTCCATGGATGGTATAGAGCAAAAATGCTTTTTACAAAAATAATATAATTATCGTTCTTAGAAAAGTCAGCTATCTTTTCCTGATCCAAGTACTATTGGCTCTATCAGAACCACTTCTTATTAGAACTGATAAACCTTCTTCCTAGTTCAAAAACTCGTGAGAAAATTTTCCAACAATTTACGTCATTTCAACGTGAAAAATTAAGAATTAATAGAGCATTTTCAAGCAGAGAGCGCAAAGATCGGTAGTAGCAATACTTGCATGCTTTAACATGTAGAAAGTTTTCTTTTTACTTATTTATAAGAATAGAAACCAGCAAGATTTTTTTAAGTATTTTAAATGGAAGTAGCGTACAAAAATAAGCTTGACTGTATATTTTACTTAATTTTTTGTGTACAAATAACGTAGAAAACGAATATTATTTAAACACAATTTTGAAATTTTCAAGCCGGGAATTTAATTGTGACAATACCTGTGGATGGGCTTGACGTAGCGAGACGTGCGTGGAACACGTTCGGCCAATCACCTTGGCCGGAGAAACTTTGGTAATTTAACAGGCGATCGCATCCTTAATCTACCACTGGTCGAACATAAACATGATCTTTTGCCTTTTTGTTGCCAAAAGAACCACATGTTCCGGGGTAGGGTTATAGTTTAAAGTTTTCTAGAATGTTCCTTTGGTTTTTGAAAAAGAAAGTCATCGGGGTAGATTATAAGATGACGATATATGTTTCTTAAAAATCCAAAATTTAAACATTAAAAATGGGGAGGTTAAAAAGAAATTACAGGTTCATTTATCATTAAGTCTAGTCTTATAATGGTTAGAAGATCACAACGAATTTATAATCCCAGACCTTCCAAACCACACCAACAATTATTTTCTCTTTGCTAACAAAATCGTAAAGAATCCCTGCAGTTTTTTTATTTTAATTCTATAAATTTCTAATTGGCATTTGTTAAAAATAATTAATAAAGTTTGAAACGAGGCAAATAAAAGCTCTTTAGAGCTTTACCTTTGAGTTTGCGAGTTTTATTTTCTATAGCAATACCTACGTGCCTACGTCAACTTATTGAATTCAATAACTTGATGCTAATATCTATCAATTTAAAATTTTAAATCATTACTTCCTTCGAATATAAAATTATTACCAATTTATTAAAAGCATTTGTAAAATTATTGAATTATCGAGTAAACAAAATATTTTTATAATTCTTATAATGTGGGTAACCATGTAGGTAAAAGGGAGGTTAAACGAGTATTATGTTAGGGGGTGGAGTTTTACGATTCATTTTTCCGGTGTTCTTGTCAGTTTAGTTGCAAGTTAGGTTGTCAAACGTAAACCTTGTGGGGTTTAACTAAAATTCCGACATAATAACAAGTTATCCCCTCATATATTTTTTCTATAACAAGCTGACTTTGGTGCCGAGTTGAATTTTTTTCTAAATTTGGTTTTTGTAAAAATGTATTACTCTGAATGGTTAAGTAATATTCCATTAAAGAAAGCTACAGGGGATGTTTTATATTAATTAAATGGTTAACAGTGTGAATTCTATTGCGAATCGATTATTTTTTATTTATTGAGTTACGCCCGTTAGCTAATGTTATTATGACTTGGATAATGAATTCTTGTTTTTCCAACTGTGAGAAGAAAACGAAAATAAACTCCAACCTTAATTTGTGTATATTGGTAAGAGTTTTTATTACATGATATTTTAAGAGGGTACAAAAATATATAGAAAAAACATTTAATGCTTCTCTTATCTCCTAATAGCATCCCCTTTGATTTGTTACTAATTTTTGAAAATAACAGTTGTATGGAATCTTAAATGTTTAATTATGAATAAAATATCTCTATTTCCTGCGTTTAATTACCAACTTTTTCATTAAAATTTGTTTTCTCATGAAATAATCTTAACACACACTCCTACCCCTACGAATTTTAATCTATCAAATTTGACGTGTCTGAATTATTTACAAAATTTAGCTTTTTAGAAAATGTTTTCCTACATAATACTAATTTCATTATTATGTGCTCAAACGCTTTTGTACGCAAAGTTTTGTAGATAAGCGCCCATACTCCATGCATGTCAAATTTATCATTTGTTATTATACAGAGTGAAGTATGGAATAATCGAATTATTTTCTTTCCTGATAGGAATATCAAAAAACTGTTGGACACGTCAAGTTGATTTATTTCAAAACAAACATTTTCCGATTTTTTTCATTTTTCTACCCTTCGCCCCCTTCGAGCAGTGACGTCATCAAAACGTTTTTTTTTTAAATTTCAACCCCTAATTTTTTTTCGCTAATTGGAGAGTGGTGGTGTTTTTAAATGTAATTTTAGAAAAATAAAAATTTTTTATTGGAAAAACGATGCTGGGGCTTGGTTTAATATTGCTATTATGACGATACTCACAAAAAACATTTCGTTTTTTCAAAGAAAATTATTTTACTCATGGATTTTATCAATGATCAAGTGAAATATTTTTTTTGGAAAAACTAGGAAATGCTTTTTGTTAGTTTTAGCATCAATATCAAACCAAGCCAGCATCGCTTTCCAATAAAAAAATTTTAATTTGCAAAAATTTCATTAAAAAACACCACCACTCTTCTAACATTTAAAAATTAATATCTTCGACACTATGAGTCTAAAGGACAAACATGTGCTTATTACTGAAATCAGAATTTTACAATCTATCCAAATGTCTAAAAATAATAGGGGTTGCAATTTAAAAAAATCTTTGATGACGTCATTGCTCGAAAGGGGTGAGGGGTAAAAAAATTATAATTATCGGAAAATATTTATTTTAAAATAAATCAATTTGACGGGTCCAACCGTTTTTTGAAATTCCTATCAGGAAAGAAAATAATTCGATTATTCCATACTCTACTGTGTTGTTTGCAGAGCTTTAGTCTCGCTATTATGATTGATAACACTCATAGTTTTCCATCGAAATTCGAATTTCTACAAATTAGGTATAGTACTTGCTCTTACTGACTTGAAAAACCCATTAGTCCAACAGAATTAGCAAAAATTCGATGGTATACAAAACAAAATTAGGTCCGTATTGAGACCTTTCTTAATATGTTAATTTGTACCTATACTTTAAGAATCCGATGAGTCCCGAGCTCGGTCACAGGCGCGCGCGTGAATAAATGGACTTGAAGAGGAAAAAAATGTTTGTGCGTAAATTTCTCGGAAAGCGTGCAACCCAGCGAAAAATGACTAGAGTACAATTTTATAGATGAAGCATTTTTACAAAACAAATGTTATATAAAAAGTTTTCGTTAGAGTAATGGTGTAACCACAAAATTCCTTTTAAGAAAGATATGTTTTCAAAAATAATTTTAAGCAGGCGAATCAATGTCGTACAAAATAATTGCACGCCGATGGACGAAAAACTGTTTTACTCCTAGACGAACAATGATAAAATTACAAAACTAATTTCAATTTGACGCTGAAGATTTTGGCTTTCATTTTTGTATATTTTTGATTTACTTTTCTTACGTCTTACATTGCAACTCACAAAACTCACATAAACATTGACTCGCTTTAATCTTTTTGAAGCTCTTCCTTCATTAGCTAACTTAAAATTTAAATAAGGGTATAAATATGTTTTATTGACTATAAATAAAAGATCAAAACCCAAAATTATTTTTAGTACAAATTATTTATAAAATAATTCTAATTTTAGTTTGGAGAAAAATGTTTGATTAATTTATTACATTTTTTCTTTTTAAAAGAGGATTAGTTGTGTTATACACGTTACACGTAAAACCTCTTTTCTATCTGAAATTTTGTCAAATCGATTTCACATAAATCTAAACCTGAAGCACGCGACATTAATCCGTTTGAAAGTAATCTCCAACATTTTCATAAACTTAACGTCGTATACGTAATTTCGCAATAAACGAAAATATGTTCATCCATATAAGCTGATTAGAAAGATACTCGATGAGCTTATAATCTTTTACCTATCTTTTTATGATTATAAATTATTATTGGTGCAGATGATAAATTTGCATAGAGTGCCTACAATATATTCCTATCGTAAATCTAAATTGTTGAAATTGGTAATTGCAACAAAATGGCTTTGTAAATTTATCCTTTGTGTGTAGTTTCCTAAAGTGACCAGTACTATACAAAGTTGTATCTAGTGGATTAATTAAACTTTCTTGATTAATTTGGTAATCATTTGAGAAAACAATTATACGTTAATGACAAGCGCAAACCTAAAACCTTTGATGACTATAGAAAGTTATAATTTATTATTAATCGAGTGATTTGAATTGGCCATTTAATACCGAATTACAAATTTACTTCACGTTGCAACCTAAAACGATCTTGGTTAACCTCAAGGACCTTCAGGTTCATCTTTTGAGCAATAAAATTAATTAAGTTTAGTTTATTTACTCGCACATTCGTTTTACAACGATCGTGTAGTGTTTGGCGAGATTTTCTCCATTTATTTTACGAGTTTAGATAAAACAGTCAACGATCAACACAATTAAGGAAATTTTACAGGGTGATCGAAGTTTTTTTATTAAGGTGGAAAGTCCCGCTTTAGTATACGGGGAGATTTTTAAGTTCGCGGAATGAGACAGAAGGAGGCGGCCATTTTTATTTCTTTTTTGTAATTAATGCCCTTTTTTATTTACAAGCATACACTAAAAATTGTATGCAATTATATCAAGTAGTTTAGTCGCAATCAACAAAATGATAATTTTATATGTTTGGCGAAACGTAAATAAAAATAATCTTATAAAATATAGCTTAAAATTTCTCCAATTTTTAAAAAAGAAAATAGATAATTTTGAATTTTGGAATTTTGAATTTTGACGAATTTTTTTTAATTCGACCTATTATTAACCAAATAGTCACAGGAGATCAATCTTGGGTTCACTTTTATGATTTTAATCGAAGCAGGGGTCTATGGAGTGACATTTTAAGGGTGGTCCATCATACAAAAAAATTGAATTTGAAGAAAGTTTCGTCTTCTGCTGGAAAAGTGATGACAACAATCTTTTGGGATTCTGAGGGAATTCTTTTAATTGATTGCAAAAATAAAGGTACCACCATAACAGGCGCATACTACGCTGATAGTTTACATCGATTAATAGAAAAAATTAAATCAAAAAGGGGAGGAAAATTGGCCAAATTTAAAAGTTACTGAAAAACAATGCACCTGAATGTTCAATGTAAACAATTGCGATGAGTGCCACGACGTCATGCAGTTTCGAAGAAATTGTTCATCCACCCTAAAGTACAGATTTGGCACTAAATTGTTATTACCCATTTCCAAATTTGAAATAAAAACTTCATAGAAGGCATTTCGACATCGATGAATCGCATTAATTTTACAAGCATTTTACAAGCAAAAATAAAATAATTTTTTTGAAGGTTTACAAAAATTAATTCACAGAATTAATAAATGCATTCATATTCGAGAAGATTTTATTGTACAATAAAATTATAAAAAAAAATATTTACGTTTCTTTCTACCCCATTACGCGAACTTAAAAATCTTCCCTCGTGGATAATTCTTCATTGACGAACGAAGCGTATGAAAACAAAAAATTTGAAACGTCTTTACAGTGTTGATGTCCCTGTGACTGCATTTTTGGCAAAAAAGTATGCTGTCCTTGAATGATAGGAAATACGGGCTAGCTAAACTAAAATTCTGAAAAAGTATGAAAACTTTTTGACGATTTTTTTTACAAAAATGTAAAATATAAACATGGTTGTAATGCGGTACAGCGGTATTTTCATTCTTTTACTTGATGATACGCTTCACAAGCATGACACTTGTAAGCAATTTTCATCAATTTTCATTTCATATTTGAAAAGCTAAGTTTTAAATATTTTAAAAATAATTTTTTAAAAATGCCTTGTTTTGCACTATAATACACTTTAGTTTGCATAAAAAAAATTTGAAAACAGTGACAAATTACGGCGGAATTTAAGGTGGCCGAACCCATTAAAATTACTAGCGGATCTTACCCCCTTAAATGGTGTAAGAACGATACCAGGGTGATTCACTGAAGCGACCATCTTCGATAGCTCCCTAACCGTTTGAAATAAGACATACATTTAAATACAAAAGTTATTCAACTCTTCCAGGAGTATAACCTAAAATTATTTTTATCTCGATACATAGTGTTGTATTTCTGCTCGGTAAGAATATTTTAAATTCTTTTAAATGGAAAGACTGTATATTTTTCTATATTTTGACTAAGTCGCCTTCATGCCCATATTAAACGTTTTTAATTTCCATATTGTTCAAGGAATATTAACGAAATTTCTTCCCTAGGTAGTTATGACTATCTTCTATGCTTTGAAATTAAAAAGTTCGGTTAAATTGTTCTTTAATACGACCCAAATTTACTTATTTTAAAATGACTAAAAATCCATATTTTCAAATGGAACTTCCTGTATATTTTTCTATATTTTGACTTGGAGTTAGGTCGCCTACATGCCCATAATAGAATTTTTCTATTGTTCTGCGGTGTTGCCAAATTTTATGTTTTTTTCTATAAAATCTCCGCAACACGCTTTGCTCTATAAAATAGTAATAGAGCCGTTGTTCAAGCAATATTAACGAAATTTCTTCCCTAGGCAGTTATGACTATCCTCTATGCTTTGAAATTAAAAAAGTTCGACTAACCTGTACATGTACAGGGTGTTTTTTAATGCGACCCAATTTTACTTATTTTCAAATGAGTATAACTCCTCATTTTAAAATGGAACACCCTGCATATTTTTCTATATTTGGACTTGGCATTAAGTCGCCTAGACGGCCTAGATGCCTTTATTAAATATTTCATTTTTTGCGATGTTGCCAAATTATTAATTTTTTTCTAAAAATATTTTTTTACTTTATAAAATCGTACTAGAGTCGTTCAAGGAATAATAACAAAATTTCTTCCCTAGGTAGTTATGACACTATCCTCTATACTTTGAAATTAAAAAAGTTTTATTAAGTTTACTTTCTTTTCTTTCTTTTTCTTCTTTAATGCGACCCAAATTTACTTATTTTTAAATTACTATAATTCCATATTTTTAAATGGAATACCCTCTATATTTTTCTATATTTTGACTTGGCGGTAAGTCGCCTACATGCCCATATTAAAATTTTTTAATTTCTCTGCGGTGTTGCCAATTTAATAATTTTTTTCCTAAAAAATACCCTCAATACGCGTTGTTTTATAAAATTGTACTAGAGCTGCTGTTCAAGGAATAATATTGAAATTTCTTCCCTATAGGTAGTTATCCTCTATACTTTAAAATTTAAAAAGTTCGATTACATTATACAGGATGTTTATTAAAGCAACCCTAATGTACTTATCTGCAAATGACTGGATTTATTCAAATGGAATATTTTTCGAGGTTAAAGCTATCCGCCTTCGACTGTTCAAACTAAAAGCTATAGCTCTTAGCATCTCGAGAGCTAGGTTCACCTATGTTCCTGTAATCATATATGGACTATAGAGCACCCCTATTGCCGAAATTATAGGAATTCTAACAAACTTTCCCCCTTTTTTCTCGTGGATCTTATTTTTGAGATATACCAACCTCTCCTTATCCAGAATTAGCAATTGATAGTAGCTAATACTCCCGCTTTTAGCTTATAAAATGATAGACATCGTTTATCATAAATAAACAATAATATGATATCGCCATTTTAAATTTTATGTTGTGGTATAAAATTAAGTTATTTATTTTACATCCAAGTTTTCACATAAAACCGATTTTGGAAAGCCTCTTTGTAAGCGGTTTTAGTGCAGAAATAATAATCTTAGGCGATGAGTATAGAATATAAGAAATTTATTTACAGATTATATCAAGTAAAATGCCTTCGGCAGTAAAGAGACATAAGTTACTATTTTCGGCATTTATCCTACATTTGGGTCAATAATATTTCACTTTGATTTTATTTTCTTTCACTTTATTGTATTTTTCCCAAAATGTAACATGTTGTCATTGATATTCATCTACCATAGTAATAGTAATAAAATACGATATTAATTGGTCCATTCTACGTACTTAGGGGATGGGGATGTCGGATGTGAGTGATCACATTCTCATTTTAATTCCACCGAACACTAAATAATGTCGATGTTAACAGAATATATTTAAATTCTTGAAAAAAAAAGTAGTATGTTGTCTTTATTTTTATTGATACTCTAAAAAGGATTTTATAATGTTTGTTTAAATAGTCTATATAAAGCCCGCGTATACAGAAGTTTTTTCGTACAATCTTAATGGTTTCAATCTAATCATTGGTTGGGCTCTTATGTTCTTGGTTGAGTTATAAAAAAATCCAACATTTATAGTCGAGGAATTCAAAATAGTTTTTAAGATTATTTTTTCTATTGTTAGTAGAAGTAATTTTGAAGTTTCCGTAATGGAGTATAATAATTTTATTATTTTCCAAATGATTCTCGTTTTCCCTACAAATTTTAAAGCGAACAAACCTGTTACGTAATACTGATTGTATTTTGTTTATGTAGATCTACTACTGCAGCTGCTGTGCAGTAGTTTTAAAACTTCTTAACCGCTCTAGATTAGATCCTTACAAGATTACGGTTTATAAAGGCTTATTAAACGACGCTTAGATTGCTCTTTAACGTCAAGAATCATCTGTTGGTGACAGGTTGGAAACTAATAACATACTCAATAACTGAATATACCTATATAGACAACAGACAGGGTCTGGTATAAAAATTTTATTTCGTCCAAGATTGGTAACCGTAACTTAAATATTTTACTCGCGCTCTTTTTTCTTTTGGGAAAAACGTGAAATGCGTGTAGGTTTTCCAATAATAATAGTGTCACATACAAGACATATTATGCTCTAGATATCCATACGGCTCTTTTTGCTCGTTATATAAATTTCAGATAGTAATCTTAACCTTAACCCTTTTAGAGCACTTGGATTATTTAGAAAAGTCTCGCTATAAATCAATAGACGAATAAGTCCTTAAATGTTAAAAAAAATGTATTCTCGATTCTCATCAAGATTAAATACTTTCGATTAATCATCGTTTATGAGTATTTGTGAGCTTTAACGAACACAAGAAATTTTAGATAATACCCTTATGATAGAATATATGGGATGTTTGGTCGATATCTATAAATCTACTCTTGACCTATCTATATGCTATAACTTCTAAAGTCATCCCATCGCCTTTATCTCAACAATTTCTAATCGAACACACATACACACACAAACACACTTCGAAAATTATTACACCATTTTAAACGTTTGGAATTTTGACTCTTTATTAAATTTTTGGAATTTTAAAATGTTTTAAAACTAGTTAGGATCCTTAATTTATATAAAATTGCTTCAAATTAAAAGATTAAACGAAGGTTCAACCGTTCATCATTCATCTACCTGTTGTATAGTTATACGTGGTTATACCACCCAAAGCTTTCTTAATAACCCTTTCCTTGGCACTTCTCTTTTATATTTTAAACAAAAGGCGTAAAATTTTGGAGTAAACATAAACTCAAAATAATTTGTAGCAAATTAATTAAACTTTCTTATTAATATTCAAAAGTCATCTCCTTTCTTGTTATTTAAACGATGACATCCCTTTTTGTATTTTGAGTTAAATAAACTAAAGAGGTTAAAAAAAATAAGCCACCGTTTATACTTTATAGTCGTTTATCATGTTTTTTATACCGATTTAAAAATCGATACTATTACTTATCCACAAGCAAAGTTACAATTACTTGATGTAATAATAATTATATAGGAAGCGGCTAGCTTGCAAAAGTGTCTGAATTAAAATACGAATACATTTACATTTATTACAATCATGTTATCACATTTTATATAAGAAAATGGTTCAACCCTTATCGTGTATTATTTCCAAGAGCAAAAAGTTTTAAGCCGTGAAACTTTTACCATCAACAAACAAGTTGCTGCAATAAGATTTATGTTTGCTTGTTTTAATGAAACATTATATAAACCTACAAATGATTTTATGGCGAAAAACTATTAGGACAAGATTCATTTATAATCTTTTTATGTTCTTTATCGTAACCCACAGTGCTAAATTAATTTTTGTTTGCTTATACAAAGTTTTGCTATCTGAATCTTTTTGTTTAATTGTAGTGGATACGTTTTTTGAAGGTGTTTGTAACTTGAAGCAAAGACAATACGTAATGCTTTAAGACTTTAACCTATTTAGTTGTCTTGCAGAAGAGGTACAATGCATACGTAACAAGCTGTACGTTTAGATTTACATATTTATTTGCAGTTAGCGTGGCTTTACTGGAATATTAAGGGTTACATTGTATGTATACTGGGTGTCGAATAGTTTGTGGTTCATAGGGAAAAAGTTAACATTTTACGTCTACGTTAATAATAATCAAAGACATTAGGATCAGGATCGGACTGACCAAGTCGGCGGGTCGGTAATTGCCGAGATGGCTAAACTTAGTTCGTAAGTTAGAAATAAATTCAACGTTTACTAAAAAACCCAACCTAACCTAACCTAACGAAACCCACTCTAACCTAATCTTCATTTTTTTTATTACGAATGAAGGTTAAATCTTCTCAAGATCCCTGACAGTACCGTATTGCCAAGGAGCACCAAATTTTCCTGGGAAGATGGGCCGACGCCTTCCGGCTGAAACCTCTCGGCTCAGCTAATAATCTCAATGTTAAGTTTGCTCCTAAAAAAGAAGCTTCATTTGATGTATCCCAAGGTTTCTTCTTTTACCTACAAACTTTGAGATCAAAATTGTAATAGCATTATGACTTGTGAGGCTTTACGAAAGTCCTGCAGAGTAGTTTTATTTTTGATTTCGTTCAAAACATTTTGTTTTCTGGGGTGCGGCTTACAAATAGCTCCAGCTTTAAGCTTAATTCTCAGCTATCCGAAACCGTCGTATACGACGATACGAAAGTTTTTCTATTGGTGGATATTCGAAAAATTTTGAAATTCCACCAATAGGAAAACTTTCGTATCGTCGTATACGACGGTTTCGGAGAGCTGGGAATTAAGCTTTACTTCGCCGAATTGAAAATTCGTCTATGGTGCATTCTAAATTATTAGTATGCCACGGACCTTTCAGTCTCCGCAATGACTTTTTTTGGTTTTAATTTTATTTTTGAAGGTGTTTGTTTCATTGAATCTTCATCGTTAGCCACGTTGGAGATCGTGATATTGTACAAAGCTGGAGGGGTTTGAGCTCGACTTCAGCTTGTGACCTAATCGATTCTCGGCTGGCTGTACCAGCAAGCATCTTTCGACTGTCACATGCAGGCGAGGTATTTGTTACCAGCGATTTTCGGTTAGGCTTTTGAATACATTGCAAGACCTTACCGCTATCTCCGATCCCAAAAACTTCACTGGAAGAAACGTAGATGATTATTAATCACGACGAGTCCGCCTTTCCCCTTTATACCTAACCTACTCTAATGAAACCTAGCCTAACCTAACCTTTATTTTTTTATTACGAGAAAAGGTAAAATCTTAAGTTGTCCGACAGTTTCGTATTGCCAGAGAATACCAAATTTTCCTGGGAAGGTGGGCCAGAATCCTTCCGGCTGAAATACCTCCGCTCAGCTAATTATCTGAATGTTAAACTTGCTCCTAAATTTAAAGAACCTTAATTTGATGTACAGTCGGCCTCACAATTAATGGCCACCCTGGCTATACGTCTAGCACTAATTGTGGATGCAACCATCATAACACCCTCTACTTAAATTGAGGGGTAAGTTTATTTTGCCAACAAGTAGTAAATAACAACCTCCCCTTCTGTCCTTGTTGGCTAGGGTGGCCAATAATTGTGAGGTGTATCTGAAGGTTTCTTTTTCTACCTACAAAACTTCAGACCAAAATCGTATGAGCCTTATGACTTGTGAAGCTTTACGAAAGTCTTCCAGAATAATTTTATTTCCTTCAAAATATTTTGCTCTGAATAGCCGCAGGGTTGCTTTTTCGGATTTAAAATTTGTCGATGAAGCATTCTAAATTATTAGTATCTCACGGACCTTTCAGTCTCCACAATGATTTTTGTTGATTTTAAGGCTTATTTTTGAAGGTGTTTGTTTCATTGAACCTTCTTATATCGTTAGCCACGTTGGAGATTGTGATGTTGTACGAAGCTAGAGCGGTTTGAGCTCGACCTCCAGTTTATGACCTCTTCGATTCTAGTTATTAATCAAGATGGGTCTCCCCTTTTCCGTTTATACATAACCTACTCTAACCTAACCTAACATTTATTTTTTTATTACGAAAGAAGGTGAAATCTTCTCAATATCCCCGACAGTACCGTATTGCCAGAGACTATCAGATTTTCTTGGGAAGGTGACCCAGACCAGGACTGTTCTGGGAAAAAAATTAATACCGGAGTCCAGTTTTATATTTTTGATTTTTTTAGCCTATCTAATTTTATGCAGTATATTTTTTTCATTGTTAGATCACGGGCCACCTGAAAATTCCTGGTAGCCCGCCGAGCCAGTCCAGCCCTGTCCCAGACGCCTTCTGGCTGAAACACCTCGGCTCAGCTAATTATCTTAATATTAAGCTTGCTTCTAAATCTAAAGAACCTAAATTTGATGTATACCAAGGTTTCCTCTGCTAGACGAGGTATTTGCTACCGGCGATTTTAGGTTAGACTTTTCAATACATTCCAAGACCTAATCGCTATCCTCGGTCCCAAAAGCATCACTGGAAAAAACGTAGATGGTTATTAATCAAGATGGGTCCCCCTTTCCCCTTTATGCGTTGGGTTTTATCTTTATCCTTTCTTCTACTTTTTAGAGCAATTCTCGATTGTTGACTCTTACCTAAATTTGACGGTCTACCGATTTGTTTAACGATTTCTGTCACTCTTTTAGTTTACGTATCTTTGTTGTTGTGTCGATTCCGAAAGTCGTTGGGGGATGAACACAGCACATGAATATTCTGAAGGTTGCAGTGTTATTTCCAAGTCTATAGGATCTAAGACCCAACGATATTTTGTTGGCGTTACCATTCTTTACCGATTTTGTGATTATTAAACAGCAAAATTCATGAGGGAAACGTGTGCACTATTAGATAAGGTTAGCCATGATTTTGGCAATTGTCAAATAGAAATAATAATGGAGTCATATTAGACTGAAAAGAGCATAAACTGCGAAGTACCCACGCCTTCAACGAATTTTGATGAAATTTTTTTTATTGATTTCTAAATACCCTAAAGATCAACGTTTATATTGTTAAAAAGTGTGCATTTGCCTCATCATCTTTTTAAACCACTTCTTGTGAACTCAATTTTCAAAATCATGAAAAAAGAATTTTTATTTCAAAATTTTTGGTGCAAATGCTTACGCGTTGGATAATTAGTAACTAAGCAACAAGTTTACGGAAAAAAAAATTTTGAAAACGCATGATGAATTTCTTATTAACATTTACTTAATAGTAACTAATGAAGCACTTCTAGGCATCTCAGAAACTTCAAATTTGGCATCAATGTATATGATGTCCTCAAGATTAATAAAAAAAAGTCTTCAAGTTCTGAAAACCCTCTGGGGGCGATTGAAAGGGGGGGGACAACACCCCCGTTTTTTATTAGAAATAATTAGACTTATCTAGAGATCTTTAGAGTGTGTTCTACAACGACATCAAATTACAAGTTCCTAGGATGCTTAAAAGTGCTTGTAACTCCAAGTAACGTCGTCTTACAAATTTGCTGAAAAATAATAACACTGAAAAGAACCAACTCCTTGATCGAATTTTAATGAAATCTTTTTTATTAAATTCTAAATACACTAATGATCAAAGTTTATACTGTGAAAAAGTGTGCATTTGCCTCATCGTCTTTTTAACCAATTCTTTTGATTTTGTTACTTTGAGTCACAAGCACTTTTAAGCATCCTGAGAACTTGAAATTTGGTGTCGTTGTACATTACTCTCTAGAGATCCCTAAAAAGGTCCGATTTCCTCTAAAAAGTACGAGGGCGTCCCCCCCTCCCCCTTCAATCGACTCCCAGAGGGTTTTCAGGACCTGAAGACTTTTTTTATTAATCTTGAGGACATCATATACATTGGTGCCAAATTTGAAGTTTCTGAGATGCCTAGAAGTGCTTCATTAGTTACTATTAAGTAAATGTTAATAAGAATTTCATCATGCGTTTTTAAAAATTTTTTTTCCGTAAACTTGTTGCTTAGTTACTAATTATCAAACGCGTAAGCATTTACACCCAAAATTTTGAAATTAAAAATTCTTTTTCAGCTAATTTTTATGATTTTCAAAATTGAATTCACAAGAAGTGGTTTAAAAAGATGATGAGGCAAATGCACACTTTTTAACAATATAAACTTTGATCTTTAGGGTATTTAGAACTAAATAAAAAAAATTTCATCAAAATTCGTTCAAGGCGTGGGTTCTTAGCAGTAAAACCCTCGTTTACTCCACTATAAATACAACTTCACCTTGATTTTCATGTTTTTGTTTTGTTTATTGCATACCTAGCTGCTATTTTGATATGTGCCCAAAATTCATTCTACACCCGATATAATCATGTACATACCTATTATTCTTAGTAAGTCGCTACAGTATTCGGAAAAAACGAATGTATGATACTGTATTGAAGTGATTGACTCCACAGAGTGACTTGGTGATATTTAGTCGTGATGAAGAGGACTTATTCTTTAAAAAAAAGGCTTTAAAAAGAATAAAATTATACCGTAGTAAAATATCACAAAATTCTTCTTGATTACACTACCGGTTTCGCTTGATAAGCACCATCAGGCGTAGAAGACTCAATGTATGATACTGTGGTTAAATTTTTTTTCAATCAATATTCAAACGTGTTTTTTAAAATAGGTATTTCTTACCTATTTCTTTTCTATTATAAGAAAAGGGAACAAATATTAACATAGGACTACAAATATTGTATGGTTATAAGGGCTTGGCGTAAAAGGTAGACAATTTGTTCAAATACTCGAAGAAATTTTTAAGGTTTTTCAAGTTTGCCGCTGTTTGTTTTAGACATAGTTGCACACTGCAGATGTCAATATTTTATCTCTTAATCGAAATTTTCTTGTAAATTTTTAAAAGAATTGTGTAAAACGCGTTTTATGTCCAAAAATTCTATTTAAATTTTCTCTTTTGTTCTCACTAATGGGCGATAATAAAATGCACCCTACGTTTGCCATAAAGTTAAATGGTTTACCTTTTCAACGACTATGTAAAATAGTTTAAAATTGATACTGAATTTTGTATGAATGTTACAGGGCATATGTGACCTTAACATTTACAAATATTGCGTATTGTTGTACTCATCTCTACTATTGAGAGTAATTGAAAAAAATTATAATTTAATTTTAGTACTCGTTATACTTAAATACCAACTTGTAAATTGAAATTCCAAACGCTTCACATACATTTTAGAGTGGGATGCTTTTCAATTGAGACAATAAAAAAGAACTATTTAAATGAGTAACATAAAAACTAAGAATGCTTTTAAAGTTGGAAGAAAAGTTTATCAAATAAATATTCTACTAAATCGTTATTACAATAAACAACGACTATCAACTAATTTTAGATTTGTTCTTTAGCTGAAAGGGGCACAAAAATATTACTTTTTGACACAGAGAAGAAAATATGCTAAGTAGTCGCTGTCTTTGAGTGTCTGTCTCAAGACAGACGAATATTTTTCTAAAATAAATTGGGAAGCAGAAAATCATCAAATAATGATTTTACATGTAAATCCCTCTCTATCCCGGAGAGCTCCAGTTGTAGGTATCAGCAGTAAAAGTCAATTTCCGAATTTAAAAATGGAATGAAATAAAATTCAAATAATTTGCGAACCATTAAATTAATGACTAAAAAGTGCATTTGTGGCAACTCTTAATTTAATTCAAACCACATTAATTATTAAACCGATAAAATAATATTTGATTGCTGAGTTGGAAACCGAAGAATCTAATAATAACTCATTTTAATTCAAATTACTGTTTTCGCATATCAAGTTTAATGCTCGTAGCAATTAGTAATTCTTTGTTTTATCTCTCTTTTTACAAATATTTAATTTTTAAATCGTAACCATTTAGTTCACAATTAACGAAAGTTTGTGCTTGTGGTTCAGAAAAGAACTAAATGGTTGGTAACATGGTTAATAGATGCTACTGTGGAATTTTTCTAAAGTTAATTAATATTAACACACAGTACGTATAAATAGTATAGTTATACATTCACAACATTTTTAAGATAATAAACTGCTTAGACAAGCTGTTAATACTCTTGAACTTTTCCCAAGAAAATAGAAACGTAAATGGAACAAATAATTTAGTTTTTCTTCCAACGAAATTTATTGTATAGGGGTTGTAAAAACTTTTTGATTAACAACTTACGATTATACACACAATAATTTTTTTATTTGATTAAAATTGAGTTGATAAAGGATGGAAAACTTTTATTGTAAAACGCTGTGTTGTTCGATTTTTCCAAATGTATTATTTTCATCTTCTAATCTAATAATAACAATTGGAAAAACTACCCTTCAGAATTTAAAATTTCCATCAAACACAAGAATAAAACATTTTGTCAATAAAACTGAATAATTCAAATTTTAACGAGCGTTCAAGTCGACTCTTTAATGTTTTTGTAGAAAATGTTACTTCTAAAAATTTTTTTGACTAAATGAAAATTTGTTGAAAATGTACAGATCAAATCTTTGTTTTATCACAATTTGATTTATGACTTTATGCTCGCGAAATCGTCATAATAATATTTTTGTGATGCGTCAAAACGTTTCTACTTCTACAGCACAAACAGTCAGGAGTAGGGGTGGGCGATATTGAGAATTTCATATCGATATATCGATATTTATAAAATATCGATATTTACCGATATATCGATATATCGATAAATATCGATATATCGATATATCGGAATATCGATATATCGATATATCGAAATATCGATATATCGGAATATCGATATATCGATATATCGAAATATCGATATATCGATATATCGGAATATCGATATATCGATATATCGATATATCGAAATATCGATATATCGATATATCGATATATCGGTAAATATCGATATATCGATATATCGATATATCGGTAAATATCGATATATCGATATTTTTCTTAAATGATATCGATGATATCTTAAAAGCTGGGATTATTGAAGTAATTGTACATTTTTTTAGTGGTAATTTTTAAATTGAAATTGATACGCTTAAATTGATACGCTTGTGCAGGAACCCCTGCCTAAGGCGTGCCCCCCTGCAAGATCCTGAATGTATGAATTGCGCTTCTTGAAGAAAGTGCCTTCAGCCAAAAATAACGAAAATATCGTTATATCGCAATATTGATATATCACAATAATAATATATCAAAATATCGATATTTCAAAATATCGATGTATCAAAATATCGATATGTCAAAATATCGATATATCGGAATATCGATATATCGATATATCGAAATATCGATATATCGATATATCGGAATATCGATATATCGAAATATCGATATATCGAAATATCGATATATCGATATATCGATATATTGGTAAATATCGATATATCGATATTTTTCTTAAATGATATCGATGATATCTTAAAAGCTGGGATTATTGAAGTAATTGTACATTTTTTTAGTGGTAATTTTTAAATTGAAATTGATACGCTTAAATTGATACGCTTGTGCAGGAACCCCTGCCTAAGGCGTGCCCCCCTGCAAGATCCTGAATGTATGAATTGCGCTTCTTGAAGAAAGTGCCTTCAGCCAAAAATAACGAAAATATCGTTATATCGCAATATTGATATATCACAATAATAATATATCAAAATATCGATATTTCAAAATATCGATGTATCAAAATATCGATATGTCAAAATATCGATATATTAAAATATCGATATATCGCAATATCGATATAACGAAATATCGATATATCGATATATCAAAATATCGATATATCGATATATCGAAATATCGATATATCGAAATATCGATATATCGATATATCGAAATATCGATATATCGATATTTCGATATATCGATATTTTTTTAAAAACATATCGACTAGTCGATATATCGATATATCGATAAAAATATCGATATATCGATATATTTTCCCAGCCCTAGTCAGGAGCTATAAATTGAATTTGGTGCATTAATGTTGAATTAGTTTACAAACTGTTGTAAATGAGCATAGAGAGATGCACCTGGACACACGCTGTTAATTAAAAACGTACGCATACAGTCGCCGTGTACGTGGTTAGAGGGATGTTTACCCACATATAACATCTGACAGTCACGTGCGTGTGTGTAACACGTACGACAGCTTATTATTGGGGCTTTTAAGACTTTTTAATATGTACAAAAGCTCAAATAATCAATTATTCTACTCTCATAACCATCGGTTTTATGACGGTAGTCTTTGTAATACAAATACAAATAAATTAACTTTTAGGGTAGGTTTATCATAATTTTTTTAATGATGTTATTTAAAGGCTAGTCACGAAGCGTCCATTGTTGAATTTTAAAAAATCATGAGGACTTTTGTGCAAGTTTTGGAAAACACTGCCTAGGGGTAGACCATCCAATCAAAATACAAATTCGTAATCATGGGTGTCAAAAATCGTCCTACGTCAAAAACTGTTTTTTGACGTGTGAATATTTTTTGACAGACTTTGAACTTTGATATAATTAAATTAAAAGAAATGTCAGATTGACATTATTAAATTAAAAATTTCTCACTATTTTTGAGAATTTCTTACAATGGAATAGAAAATATTGTATGACACACGAACGAAAATGTTTTTCGGACTCATACGTTTGCTGGACTCGGCTTCGCCTCTTCCAGCAACTTCACCTATTCGTCGGAGAAATTCAGCTTTTCGTCCTTATATCATAAATAACTATTAGCTCATAAAAAAAATTAAATTTCTAAAACTAAAAAAACCGACAGACAAAAAGTTTGCTTTTCGAAAGCCTTAATAATGGCCTCCGATGATTACCACTTTATAATTTTGCTCTTTAATCGTTTCATTAATCGTTCGTACGTTCGTAGTTGCCTGGATTTATATTGCAATTTTTGAATATTTAGAAATTATTTTTTTTAAATATTATATTCTTTGACAAAAGCCATGGGGCCTTTCGCCCCTCTTTGCCCCCGTTGGCGACGCCCATGTCCGTAATTGTGACACTTATAAATGGGTTTTTGCTTGTCTTAAATGATCTTTACAATTTTCTTACACAATTTTCTTTCTTTAATCAATTCTAATGAATAATCTATGACGTAAGACACTGTCTTGGCTAGACGACTTCACAAGTTTTCAGGGTAAATATCTTACTTGTTTTTCAGAGGATGACACAGTTCCGAAGTGCAATGTGTGCATCGTATATAAATTACAGTTGCATTTGGCGTAGGCGTGACAACGCGACACAGATTCTCCTGTTCTCCAGATTAAACCTAGTTTTTCTAACTTTTTTATTTTTATTCATCTTCATCTTGAAAGGAAATTAATTTTCTTTCGTAAAACAAAGCTTTTTACGAGGTTTCCTTGTAAATGCCCATGTGGAATCTTGTTAAGATGAGTTAGCTTTAGCACGTGTTTAGCTTTAATAAAATTTCCGTATGTGATAAGTTGATAATAAAAATCCATCGCACGTCGTTTTTAAGAAAAATTATTTAAATCGTAAGAGTTGGCTTTAAAAGAAAGGAAGCAATCCCTATAACATCTACTCAAAACCTACTAGATGATGTCATTAGAGAATATTAGAGATACCTTTGGTGTCTCAAATATCTTGTGTGGATTATAGAAAATTGGACGTCGTATACAAAAAAATGTGTGATGGGAATTTTTTGCCAGCTGCAAAATTTCAGGTAAAGCTTCCTAGATTGAGGTATCGATTATCAGTAAGGTTAAGATATAATGCTGTAACATACATTAAATTACTTTAAGGTATAAGCGTGTGCCCTAACGCCTGAGTACTTGGCAGCTGTCTATTAACAAAGGCTCTTAGGATTTCGATATCCGTCTAATAATAGCAAAGGCACACGTGGCTAACCTACCCCAATTATTATTCATTCATTTGAAAAGGAAATTTGTACAATCCAAAAGAGTTTGTACAAATTGCTCATTGTATCATCATTTATATACATATAAGGAAAAAAAAAGATAAGGGTGATGGAAAATTTACAAATGATAATAATACAAGAAAAGTATGTGTTTATTCGATACTTGCTAATATTCAGCTACTCTAGAAAAGAAAAAACTTAAACTAAGATGCACATTTGCATCAGCGCAGTCCGAACACTAAGATTGAAAAAATAATGTGAAATAACGGAGAACGAACAAACAAGGGTTAACCTAATTAATGATAAAGGTAATAAAAGTTTGAATTTAGAAAATATTAGTAATGTATGAGGGAAAAAAGTATATTTTCTTCATCACAGCATGCATAAAATTTCGTATTACATCCATCCCTCGTCAAACTAGAAATCGGTTCCATCAAATTAATGCATACTCTCTATATCAGCTGCCTCCTGTCTGAAAGTTGTACTATTTTTATAGCTACCGTTTTCAATACCTACTAGAAATCTAAAATTTATACTCACGAGTCACGATTCAAGAACTAATGTGTGAAAAGACAGAAAACGATTACAAATCATAACCGAGAGCTTAGGAATTTCGAGTGTACTGGTTTCTATTTATCCACACCGTGTCCACTTAAATCAACTCGTTATATTTTACCTTGTCTCGAAAAGCATTTAATTATTATAATTTTATTATGTAGTTCATAAATTTACAATTTTTTTCGTTTCAGGCCGAATCGTCGTCCGGACCAAATCATGCATTTCGATGTAAAGTATTCAAAAAACCAAGACCGTGTCATCTTTGTCATCAGCCAATCTTAAACGAGGGATCTTGTTGTCGAGGTAATTATACTTTTATAATTTGTTAATTTTACACTTAATAAATGAGGTAGAAAAATTTGTTAATGTTAATAAAACAACAGCATAATAAATTATAACTGAGCATAAAACCGCAGGGGACACACTTTAATTTTAGTTTCATATATGCCTTCTAACATTTGATATAAGTAATTTCGTTTATAAATAATGTTTATTTTTTTAATGGGATTTTGAATGCATTTTATTATACAGGGTGGGCTAATAGCGTAGAAACATTATTACTTAACTCTATTTCACACATCTTTTAAAAATTTGTACCATCGCTTACGATATTACACCAGAAACGGTACAAAAGGTCTATAAATCTGAAACAAATTGTTCTCAAGATAATGTCACAAAAGAGTGTTGAAAAGGGTAACTGAAAACTACTGTTATCTAATAAATAAAGATATTTAAGATTTTCACCAAAAGTAATTTTTTTTAAATTATCTTTAAAAGAGAAAACCGACTTTAGTCATCAAAATCGGGCTCGGGCCTGTTGTGCACCCTCTCGGAAGCTATAGCTCCGTTTCTTTAATTCGTCGAGCCATCCCATCTTTTTCAGTACGAACTCGAGGATTTTGATGGAGGAACTCTCATGGATCTTTTAATAGGACATTACTATTGGACAACCACAAAGAACGTGTGCTACGGTTTCGCCTCACAGGTACATCCTCTGCAGCTTACTAAACTCTAATCCTCTAGTCTAGTAGTCTAGTGTATGAAGCGGTACGCAGGTCTTTATCTAGTCAGTAAAATAAAATGATACAAAGTGTATAAATTGGAATAAGAAAGGGTAAAATAGGTGAACTCCGGCTGAAATAAAAAGAATATTATAGTGTCACAAGGTCGCATTTTGTCGCAAGAAGGCAAAGTTTGCAGAAAGGCGATATACAAAATTTCATCTCTCTTATCATCTATCAATTTCATCTGTCAATGTCATCTGTCATTTCATCCTATGTGTCAATAACCTCTGTCAATATCATAAGCCAATATCATCAGCCAGTATCATCTGTCATTTAATTTCATCTGCCAATATCAGCTGTCATATCACATGTCTGTCTGTCGGTCTGTTCGTGTTCATTGTGCATTTTCTACTCCTTGTCAAGAGCAGGAGTAAGTTGGAGTAAGTTGGTGCAAGACACGTGAACACAGCTATTATCATGTATCAATATCATCTGTCTTTTAACCTTACCTGTCAATGTCGTCTGTCTTTTAACCTTATCTGTCAATGTCATCTAGCATTTCTTGTTATGTGTCAATAACATCTATTAATATCATCTGTCAATGTCATAAGCCAATATCATCAGTCAATATCATTTGTCTTATCATCTATCAATTTTATCTGTCTTTTAACCTTATCTGTCAATGTCATCGTCTTTTAATCTTATCTGTCAATGGCATCCATCATTTCATCTTTTGTGTCAATAACATCTATTAATATCATCTGTAAATATCGTAAGCCAATATCAACAGTATCATATGTCATATCGTCTGTCATTTAATCTCATCTGCCTATATCATTTGTCATATCACCTGTCATTTTATCCTATGTGTCATAAGGTCGGTTTGTGTTCATTGTGCATTTTCTACTCCTAGTCAAGAGCAGGAGTAAGTTGGAGGGAGTTGAAGAAAGTTGGTGCAATACAAGCCAATATCATAAGTCAATATCATTTGTCTTATCATCTATCAATTTCATATGTCTTTAATATCATCTGTCAATGTCATAAGCCAATATCATCAGTCAATATCATTTGTCTTATCATCTATCAATTTCATCTGTCTTTTAACCTTATCTGTCAATGTCATCGTCTTTTAATCTTATCTGTCAATGGCATCCATCATTTCATCTTTTGTGTCGATAACATCTATTAATATCATCTGTAAATATCGTAAGCCAATATCATCAGTATCATATGTCATATCGTCTGTCATTTAATCTCATCTGCCTATATCATTTGTCATATCACCTGTCATTTTATCATATCTTATCCTATAAGGTCTGTTCGTGTTCATTGTGCATTTTCTACCCCTAGTCAAGAGCAGGAGTAAGTTAAAGTGAGTTGGAGTACGTTGGTGCAAGACACGTGAACACAGCTATTATCATATATCAATCATCTGTCAATATAATATGTCAATATCATATGTCAATATTATCAGCCAATATCATGTCATATCATCTGTCAATATCAACTATCATTTAATCTCATCTGGCCTATCGTCTAACAATCTATTATTTAATCTTACCTGTCATTTTATCCTATGTGTCAATATCATCTATCAATATCATTTGCCAATTTCATCTGTCATTTAATCTTACCTGTCATTTTATTCTATGTGTCAATATAATTCATCAAAATCCTTTGCCAATTTCATCTGTCATTTAATCTCTTCTTTCAATATCATCTGTCATATCATCCGTCATTTTATCCCGTGTCAATAATATCATCTTATTAATATCATAAGTACATAATATCTGTCAATATCTTCTGTTAATCTCATCTGAGAGTCTCATCTTACATATCATCTGATCTGTAAATTTTATGGCAATCTTATTTTGTAGCTTTGTAACAGTGTTTTCGATGAGCAAATGAGTTTATTACCAACGCAAAATAGAAAAAAATAATTTTTACACTGATGTTTCCTTATTTATTAAATAATAACATACTTGATGGTTTGCTTCATAATTTATTTGTTCAAACCAAGCTAATGAACTTGTATAAGAAAGAAAACAAAAAAAGCTAGCGGAAAATACAAAATTACGACAATTAAAAACTAAAAGCATAATATCTGGTTGCACGACTAATGTCTAACATTGCCCAAGAATGGTAGCTGAGTAGAAAACTATATTGGGTATATTAATACAATGAAGCAAAAGGTCATGAGAATCGCAAAGATCCTCAGTAGTGTAGTATTACTTTATTTTATATTTTCAGTTCTACAACTGAAATTCGATTGCACCATGCTCAAAAAGCAGTATTCACATAAATTTTTTGCCAACAAAAAAGTATTGGAAAAAACTGCGCATCTGGGATGACTTTATGATTCAAATTACGTAAAGTGCCACACTCTCGAAGTTCTTTTTAATTGTTTTGCGAGCGGACGAAAATCAATAAAAAATAAAAGTAACCTGAAAGGCAATGAAAAGAAATTTAAACTCTTAATAAAAGCTATACATCTCGTTAAACATTTCTTATACAATTCAAATTCAAAGTTTTAAACTGATGTATTCAAGTTGATTAAACCTCTTTAGTGAATTGCACAGGTAGCTTACAAACTTTTTTGTTTAAATTTAATCAGTTTAAGATATTAAAATAGTTTTGTAATAAAATTTAACGACTTGGTTGTACGTTCAAGTTTTATAAATTAAACTCATTACTTTATCATTTGGAGCATTATTATAAGAGCAAAGAGGTCTCATTATTAATCGAAGTAGATGTACATACTTATTTAAATTTTTTATCATTAGAAATTAATTATTATAAGTACAGTTTTATAAAATTGCAAATTAGCTACTACAACTTAATTAAAACGAGTGTTAGAAGTAAGTGCATGTTGTTTAAATTAAAAGCTTCTTACTTAATACAAAGAGTATGTAATTTTTCAATTTTTGCATCGTGGCTGCTTGCTGCTCGGTTAACATTTCAGAACACACCTTAATTGTAATTACACATTTTATTCAAACCCATCTAATTTGCATGTAGGTTACCTTTGGTATTGAATGAAATTTTTATTGATTTATAATATTGAATAATAAGTAAGATAACAATTGTCGTGTTTGTTTAAAGTTACTGAAGTTGATGCAAATTAAATAATGTCGAACGACAATACCTGGTATAATAACGTAGGTACTTTACAATTTCTAAATGCTAATAATGTTCAATTGAATTTCAAAAGCATATTTTCATCAATTGTAAACGTGAATATTTTGACTTTGTCAATAAGTGTTTGTACTGTATAAAGTAAACTATACAAGAAAATAGAAAAAAAATCACGTACGACTTCTTACTTGAAGTTCTGTCAAGTTTATACGAACCTTTAGAATTTTAAACCAATGGAATTTTACTGTAGTTCTGTTTTGTAGTTTTAGTACAAAACTCTTCAACTTATAATACAACACAAGCTAAAGAATGGGTTTTGTTTTTACTAGATTTTAATCCGTCTTTTAAATTCTTTAGTAAGAGGTAAAAAAATTTTGTTAGAAAACTATTAAATTCAAAAGCACTCTTTATTAGACGATTAACATCTTTAAAGGGATTTTTTATGCCATTCATGCATGTTAGAAGTGTTAAAATCAGTTCTGGAAGACAAAACCCATTTTCGAGAAGGATTTATAAATAATAAAGAGAGCAGGATCTACTTTGATTGTTTTTTGATCTTCTAGGTATTATGGGAGTGCCTGTGACATGCAATTTTATTTTTCAATACCTTTACTGTCGATGTGTTACGTCTATTTCGAACATTGTCGTTTGAATTGAATTTATTTATTTCAATTAAAAAATATATTCAAAATACGTCAAATGTTTCGAAACGAAATTTACAAGGATCGTCCATGAAGTAAAGAGTAAGAAAAAAACGTCAGATGCCCATTAATACTCGTATAAGGACCACAAATCGTTGCATTCCGTAGAATCATTATTGCATCATAAGAGAGGGGCATCATCCCAGCACTGACTGATATGGGCAGATCACTCTTTGTGAAAGGAGTAGCGTTTTGGATTTACGCCCTATTTTGGAACACCGCGTAAGCTATCGTGGGAGCAAAGAAACTGTAACGCCCTTTCGATAGCTTACGAAATATTATGGAGAACTCTCTAAAACTATTCTAACGAACAATAGGAGGAATGCTTACGGAGCATTGTGAGAAAAACAAACATCTTCATACACTACAAACAATAGACAACCCCCAGATGTCGTGGCTAAAATGCTAGAAAGATAAGACGGTAGAACAGCGCTTCTCTACCTGTCAAGATGTAACGTTCTCAAGAGGACCCTTGTTGAAGGACTTTGGTCATGGGAGGAAAAAGGCCTCCTGTCATTCTTGAATTCT